>JAGGAX010000020.1:0-66039 GCA_017657335.1 Termitomyces titanicus | reverse complement strand
GGGTGTTCAAACCAGTAATGGCTCATTCAAGGAGCCTGCTTTCCAAGCAGCTGCAACAGCCTTGAAGAAGAGTCATCCTTCCTCATGCCAAATACACGGCGAAATCGTTCATTCCTTCCTATGAAAAGAGTTTACATATGTAATATGATATATATGGACATACATACCCAGAAGGAGCTCATCAAGCCACATCTTTCCAGTGTATTTAGATGTAAGCAAAGGTCGTCGGCTTTGAGTAGCTGCTGCATGAGTTGCAGCTAGACTGGCACCAGAAGCTACAACAAAGGCCACTAGCTTGTTTCTCCTATGTTTGCCCACTGATTTACGAGCTGTAGGCTTGTAGACAACCATAGATTTACAAGTATGTTGAGATTTGGTTGAGATTGGCAAGTGCGATGATAAGATCAGAGATGTGACAATCTGTGACAAAAGCTTCCATAACTTGCGTTAATATGTTTCTCACGGATTAACATTAGGTACTGTTTGGCACTGTTGTGCGTTAATTGATTTTTCGTTAATTAATCCTACTAACTTCGGTTACAGGACAGGGCCTCATGGATAATGCATCCTACTCAATCATACCGCAAACTTCGTCATCGACGATCTCGGCTCAGAGTTCGTATCATCCACATGAAGAGGAAGATAATCTGGGCTTTGGAAATACCTCCTCCAAAACCCGACGAGAGGTTAAGGAACCGTCAAATGATACAAATGAGACGACATCCTATTCTGTTAATAATGAGCCTGCCAAGGTCCCACCACCACCCACAGAAGGTATTACATCTACAATAGTGAAGAGAGACAGAAAGCTGACAATCATCATTTTAGAAAACAAACCTCCACCCACACCTGGTTGGTTCAGCCCGAACAATAACACACCCGCACCAATCAAGGTCAGCCTCGGAGAAGAAAACACCTTCTACTACGACGCAGAATTGAAGCGATGGGTAAATAAGAAGGTTTGTATTCCTCTCGTTAACGTGAAAAGTTTCCACTCAACGTCGCCCCTAGGCTGGTGCCGCTGAGACAGCCAGCTCCTCTTCCACCGCCATCTAGAGCCCAGACCGCGTCTCTCGCGATGACTGGTCCACGTCCACCTGGTCCCTCCAAGTCTCGACCTCCCACAAATCGCCCGACATCAGCCAGTGATTTGAGCACATCACTTCCAAGCAAGACGACGATGCGCGTGCGCTCAAATTTGGTTCCTACGCAGGAATCTGCACCCAGTACGCCCACTGGAACGAGATTATCGTCTTCAGCAGGTCCACCACCTGGCCGTTCGAAATCTCAAACATCTAGGAACATTCGCAGCCGTTACGTTGACGTATTCCAGCAAGAAAACGGTACAATAGATAGTTACCATTATATTTTATTTGGTCTGTGCATACTCACATTACTGTGTTCATTTGTACATAACGATACATTGTTTTAATGATTCATTCGCATGTATGATGGTTAACTGGTGTTAAATCGGTTTCTTTCTCCTGACATTGGTATATATACACGATCGCGAGTTTCTACTACAGGAACAACTTGAAGGGATAACCTATCTTTCTTGTCAGTATAACAAATGTAGTACATTTTAGTGATGACAAACCCCGATTCTTGACTCTAAAGAGAGACACCAGGATAGAGTATACAATGACAAAAACTCCTGTCCAGAGGTACACTTGGACCCTCTGGCGAGCGGGTGATGTTTGGTAAGGCACAACCATAACAAGCATGAGGAAAGACAAGGACAAAAGTCCATCTAAGAATCATGGGTCAAAAGAAAGTTTGAACGAGCGGGAAATGGGACGAACACATGCTGGCAACAACATTAACTTCTTGCCCAAATTGGTTCTGGAAGCCACCAGCAATCCAGTTCCCGTTACTGCCACTGTAAGGCATACCACGAATACGGGTAAACATGTATCCAGAGGTCATGATGAGAGAAATCCCAATAGTGATGATAGCCCAGGTCCAGCGATTCTGGACAACGGGAGAGATGTAACGAAGAACAGCAATGAAGCCTAGGCCTGCCAAGGCCATGAGAGTATAGCGGGTCCAGTCAATGGGGTCAGTATAAGGGATTGGAATGGGTGTGTGCTTTGAAAGACTCTCGGCAAGCGGCGCAGGATCGAAACCGCTACGATAGTTCCAAGTCAAACGCGAAATACAAGGCAATAGAAGGGTCTTACTTGCTGAAATCGTATTTTGACGGAGAGATCTTTCCACTGGCTGGTGCGCGGGGACCTTTTGCTGCTGGGTATACGAAAACGACTGGAGCGGATTGAAGGCCGAGCTATTAGAATAGGTGAGTTACAATTTTGATAGAAGTATGCCAAATGAGTACCTTTTGAAAGGTCGCTTGTCCGTCATCAAAGTCCAGAGTGGCGAAAAAATGTTGCTCGCGCTGCTGTTTGGGAACCCTGGTCCAAGCTTTCGCCACGGCATTATACGACGGGTCAAACTCCCTGTAGACTGATTGGCGTCAACGTAAGATGTTGATATCAGCATGGCTCACTTGCACGGCGAACACTTTCGCCTTGGGTCCAAGGCAGTCATTTGTACGGTGACGGACCAGGTACGCTGAGGGGACGTTAAGAGATCAAAGGTGTTGCTGTTAAGCTTGATAAGACCATTGCCGGCAGCAGCGAGCTCTGAAAGCTGCTTTAGAGGATCCTGTGCGGCAACGAGGCAGAAAGGGATGGCGAGGATGGGGAGGAGGACCTTCATCAGTGTCGACGTGTAAGTGTAGGCGCGTGTCTAAATGGGGAAGTGTTAAGTCAAGATTTCGGAGGAATGTTGCTCTGATGCCCTTATGCCGTCTCATGCCCTCCTCCTCCGTCTCTTCCTCTCCCCCTCCTTCTTCTCCGTCCATGTCGCCCTCCGTTATCTCCTCATCTACGCAGACAACATAGGAATCACCTATTACATCACTCTACGCCTCAGGCAGCTCGACACCCGCGACCTCCGTGAAGTCTGGGGCTTTATATGGTGTGCTATATCTGTTCAATCTTCAGATTACCTCTCACCGATACCCTTAGCCATCTCCTAGTCACAAGGCCTTCCAAGTCCAGAGCCCTAGAATGCTTTGTCGTAGAGATTGCTCGGCGATCTACTCACATAGCCATGACTGTGAGTGATCCGTGAACATGTGTCCATCGAGTCCTCCTTCAACGCGTCTGTTCCATAGACCCTGTGGTTCATGCAAGCAGCTCTCCATGATGTGTCTACCAGTGGACCCCACTCTCCCTCGTTTGCAATCTGCCAACGCGTCTTGCACATGTGTCATGAGATAATATTTGGTGACCTACCTCCACCCACCTCGGCGCCGTACGGTGGCTTGACTCTCCCTCCACAATCAAGATTCGCGCGGAGGAAGGTTAAGCACCACACAGAGCCTGTTGTGGTAGGAATTGGACTTATGCTGGCAGGTGCTCCAGGCATGCCACGGCTTACAGAAATCATGGGTCAAGTTGCCATTGAACAAGGACGAGCTGAGGACAACATTGACAACTTTAACTTTAAAAGTGTCGCGTCTCAGGAAGACGACATAGCCCTTGGCTTGAGTCCTAGCCAGACATATTCTCGTCAAGTGGCAGCAGAAGAGGACGGAGACGATGACAATCTCGAAAGCGATGATACACATACGATTTCCACTGTGCAGCTGGAAGACGCACCCAAACCTGCTGCAATTCAACGACGACGGATGATTGGGCCTGCACAGACAGTCCCCGCCCTCCCTCTATATTTACGAGACAGTCAAAGATCACGAGCTTCCGATCCCCTTGGGCAAAATGATGTGGACCATGTCCCCCTTCCTTACCTTTCTACACCCTCTATCTCTTCCGTCAAACCAACTCCTCGCACTGCCACTCTCAATCGCGCTGATGCACTATTAGAGGCCTACGACGCAGAATCTCAATCGCAACTATTGCGGAGTCATTACTGCCGTTCCGAAGTGAGTAGAAGGTTTCCGACCTATTCAAATCAAATTCTCATGTTTCCGCAAGGTCCAATTTATCCTCAGTCTTGAGAACATTTGTAACAGACTTTTGGTCATTCCAAGGCCAGCCCGAGTAAGTGCTCTCCGAGCTGAATTGACTGCCCTTAATCATAAACTTCCCGCTGAGGTCAGACGCTTCCCGTTACCATATCTTGTCATTGATTGCTGATTGTTCCATAGGTCTGTATGCCCATGTGGTGTCCGTCTTCTGATTCTACAAATTCACAGAGGCATACTCAACCGCACCATCGGATAGTCCGAATACCTCCTGGAGAAAGCGTTGTCTTGAACTCGGCTGAGCGAGCGCCTTATCTCTTATATATTGAGATCCTCAATGACGACCTCGATTTCCAGCCAACGAAAAGGGCCAATAAAGAAGTGTTGAAGAAGATCGTCACAAAAGAAAACGGTCATAAAGGTGCTTCAACCGAGTTGAACCCTTTCCAAAACCTCAGGACCGCACACCCTCTGCTCGAGCCATCAACTGCCTCCGCTGTTATAGAATCCTCCACACCACCGATACCTTCCAGCATGGTATCTTCACCGACAGCGGTTGTAGATGAAGACGAGGAAATAGACCTCGTGGAACAACTCTATGGCGCAGATCAGCCACTTCGAGCTCTGACAGCAGATCTATCGGAGTCCATTGTCTTACCTCCCGCACCTAAAAATAAAGAGCTTGACATGGTTGCCTGGTCACGACCGTCGTCGCAGAGTCCTTCAACCCCAACTCTAACTAGGGATGCTCTTCCAACACCCATATACATATCCACACCCCCTTTGTTATCGTCAAACCCGTCACGGTCCCCTAGTCACTCGTCCCATGAAAGTAGTCAAAACTCGCCAAACTCTCCCAGTAGAGCCGACACTATCTCAGTACTATCTCTGGATGACTATTCTGAACGAATGAGGACGGCCGCAATCATGCTTGCACAGTTGAATACTAGCTTGATGCATGAACAAGTCAATGGTTCACATCCTGGGCCATCTGGGAGTATACAACAACCTGGTTCTTCCAAGATGTCCAGTTTCCCACCCACGACTTCCACGTCCGACCATCGTATGAAATTACAACACACAGAAGCCGCCGCTATACGAGATCGTATAATGAAAGAAATGATAGCACTTGAAGAGCAACGCATGCAGCGCATGCGCGAAAATCGGGAGGACGATGGTATGATGCGTCTAGACGTCAGTGGTAGCTCGAAGTCTGCAGAAGATGAGACGATTATAAGGCGTGAACTCAACAAGGCAGATCCATCGGCGGTGGTATTCAGCGAGTCTTGGACAGCAAAGAAAGTACGTATACTTCGAAGTTCTAAAATTCATCAAAATGACTAGTCTCAGAGCCGAATACGTCACGGTTCGCCATATGGCCATTTGGGGACGTACTCCCATTTCCCTCACGCCAATATATACTTAAACTAACTTGGGTCCTTATTTAGCCAATTGGGATTGCGTCTCTGTCATTGTGAAGACAGGAGGCGATTTGCGGCAAGAGCAGCTTGCTGTGCAACTAATCCACGAGTTTCAACGAATATGGGAAGAAGAAAAGTGCCCGTGTTGGGTTCGGTAGTACGTTCCTCTGTTAGAATTTTGACCTGGCTCTAATGGTGTTTTCAGTTTCCGCATCCTGATAACTGGTGGGACATCCGGGCTGGTAGAGACTATCACTGACGCCGTGTCAATACACTCGATAAAGAAAGCGGAGTACGCGAGACGAATTGCAGAGGGCAGACTTGGCCATGTCACACTTTTGGATCACTTCAAATCTGTGCGTGTAGTTCCATATAGTCGTCATAATTTTCTAAGCCGAAAGTCAGACATATGGAGATTCGTCTTCCGCAAAATTTGTGAGAGCACAACGTAACTTTGCTAAATCTCTAGCAGGTATAGTACCCAAGACCTGATGGAATGTATCTGATGTCGATGTTTCAAGGGTACTCTGTGGTGACCTATCTCCTCCAGGTCAAAGATCGACATAATGGCAATATATTGCTGGATCGCCAGGGGCACCTGGTACATATTGATTTCGGTTTCATCCTCAGTAATACACCGGGGAACATAGGATTTGAAGCAGCACCGTTTAAGCTGCCATTAGAATACGTTGAAGTGCTTGGAGGTATTAATGGTGCTCCTTATCTCGAATTCCGGCGCCTCTTCAAAGAGGGTTTCGAAGCTGCTCGCAAACATTGCGACAGGATCATAAGTTCGTCTCCTCTTGGGCTCGTATTCTTCGTTACTAAGTTTATTTCTTAGCATTGGTTGAATTGATGCAGAAAGGTTGGTCAAAGGAGACAGGCAAAGTCGTAGCCTTGCATAACTGAAACCTTCAAATAGATTCTAAGCTTCCCTGTTTTGCTGCCTTTGGAGAGCAAACTTCTGTCCAGCTTCGGGAGCGTTTCCAACCAGTTTTAACACATTCCTTGGTTGGAAGCTACGTGGATAGGCTGATCGACACATCGTTGGGATCGCATTGGACGAGACTATATGACTCGGTATACTTGATATCTCATGCCATGATGAACAAATAAACTGATACTTCGCTCTCAGTTTCAATATTATTCTCAATCGATCCTCTAATTGTCATCGTCCGTTTTCATTTGGGTTCCTTCCAGTGTAAGGAAGATATCGCAGCAATCTCTAATGGACGTTATATCATTCCTCCTTTTGAACTGAGTTCTATTTTGTGAGAAGTATGTAATACGATAACAAGTATGGTATTGTAGATATACAGAAGCCGCCTTATGCAAACATCGCATCGTACCTCTTCAAGCAAGAGTACCACTCGTAATCTAACAGAAAGTAAGCAAACTTGGCTAACCGGCGATGATCCAGAGACTCACCAAAATTTTGCGACTCTTCACACCAGCATTTCCCTCTTGTGTGCGCTTCGCCTTGAGGGCAGTGTTGGAAAGGCTCATGCCGATAACCTGTAGAACAGATCAAGATTTAATCTCAATTATAACATCGCAATGATCAATGTACCGATGTCGTTGAAGAAGTGCTGAAAATGGCATTTGAGTAAATTCTATTGATTCAAACAAACTAGGGACTCACAATTTGCTCCTTCTTGGAGAATAGCGCAGCACCGATGCTGTGAACGGGAGCATCTCCCCATCGCTTTTCGAAGGACATAGAAATTTAATTCAACAAAAATGTCGGGGCACTTACTTCGTAGTAGAAACCACCCTTCTCATCGAGGAAATCGAAATATTTGTTATAGGCTTCGCTCCGCCAAAGATCGAGGTCAGCGATCTCAAAGTTGCTCCAGACTAGGGGAAAAATCAGGATTTTCTTTCTGAATGTCCGGAATAATGAGAACGATTTACAGTGACATCGGTTGTATGTCAAGCCTCCGTCATCCGACAAGAAAGACATCGCATTTCCGGCGGGCATCAAGTCACCGTTCTTGCTCATGAATTCTGAGAAGAACAAACAATTAGTTGCCCTGGATCTGAGCCAAGTAGCAGTAGGTACGTGCCTCTTGTAGCCTCCCAAAGAGTAGGAATCGTGGCTTCATATTCATAAAGCGAGACGGTAAAGCCTAGATCCTTGGTTTGAGTAAACTCACGGAAGATATAGAGGCTTGCATACCATAAACTTTATTCTGGTCTTGCATGATCAAGAATGGATCATAGTCAAGGTCACAGAAAAATTTGACATCAGGCCTAAGGGAATTGAGTGCGTAGGAATGTCACTTCGAGATTACAACTGACTCTACTCTGGAAATGGATATATCGATTTGGTTTTCAAAATGTTGAAAGGAGAAGATGATGACATACCTCCAGTAATACTTGTATGGCTTGAGAAGCTCGTGCTTGTAGAAAAACTAATTCTACATCAATGTTGGGAATGAGCAATCCAGTATAACTACTACTTACTCCGGAGTTGAAGCGACACATGTTGCGATATCTGATACCAGGTCAAATGTACTGGCTTCGTCGGCATGTTAGAATAGACTCACGGAACACTTCCTAAACCCCGGATTAGGCTTTTAGACCAATAAATGGGAATAGACAGAAACTTACCTCCATAAATGACGCTATTCTTTATCATGGCATTCCGCGCTGCAGATGCTTTGGCTTCATCGATAGAATCTGGTTGAACCCAGTGCTCCCGCGGTATAAGGCCAAACTCGACTTTAGCATCAGTGAGTTTCGACACACGTCTAAGTCATGTGTCAGAAATAACATCCAGGGATAAATAGTTAACAGTGCAGTACGTTTTGAAACTCTCTTCAAACGGTTGTTCATTGAGGAAGACATAGGGATACCGGAACTTTTTGTTGAACCTGTCTTCCATCTGCTTCATGCTGCTGACCACTCCATTCAAGTCAGAGTTGCGCGCTAAGTTCATGGAAATGAACAAAATCCCTGAAGAATATAGAAGCAGCGCACCGAGCATAACGAAAACAGCATTGGCTCTTCGGGTTGGTGGCTCGGTCTTATTCAGCTTGATATAGTATTCCTCTGGGACGGGCTCTTTGTATGGTGGCTGGCCAGAGGAGCCGGTGATCTTCTCCTTTATATTGGAGAAGGATGTTGCATGCCCGTACTTCTCGTTGGAGAAGCTGAGTATGTAGTGCAGACTGATCTACAAGGGCTTTAACCAATGTTTGGGAAGACACACAGAGAGACCTACAATGACAGCCAGCACTAGGAGCACATAACGCATTTGTGCGTTCATCTTAAATGAGAAGGAATTCTGCTCAGCAGGTAGAATATAGCGGAAGAAATTATGAAAGAACAGCTGCTGCGAGTTGCTGGTCCGTGACAACAGCTAATTGTAAAGTTGAAACCCACATCTCCCACGTGGTTGCGATTGATCAGGATCACGTAGTTATGCATAAGCTGATGACATAAAATCTTTGTTGCTTCGATAAATAATCTACAACTACACGAAGAGATCTTCGTATCTTTTGGTACATGAGTTTGGGGCATAGTCTGAAGCACATGAGAAAGATGTCGAAACTCAAGATATTCAAGACTTACCAAAATTGTCTTTAGGATCACAGGAGCACCGTCCCCGAGTCCAGTCTTCTCCTTGTGGGCAATGCTGGAAAGGATCATGTCGATAACCAATATCTCGGAAGAAATGAACTTGGCTCTTGTTTGCAAACAGCGACACCGCAATACTGTGAACTGGTGCATCACCCCAACGCTACATAGTCTTCAACAACCGATTGTTACACAAGCTATTTCTAAACTTACCTCATAATAAAAACCCCCTTTCGCCTCAAGATATTCAAAGAACGCTTGGTAGGCTTCACCTCGCCAGAAATTCATGTCAGCAATCTCGAAATTACTCCAATCTGTGCCACGATCGTGTCAAAGTCCGTGACCATAAATCAAAACATGATTGGATCTCACAATGACACAAATTATAGCGTTCCCCAACATTATTAGAAATGAAAGCCATTGAGTTATCCTGAGCTACATAGTCAGGATGTAGGGTCGTGAATTCTGTTGGAAAGACTGTTCGTGAACAATTCATACCGTCGTTGTCTAGACACAAGGCTGCACCTTTTACTGTAGACCAGAGAGTGGGTATAGTTGCTTCCCATTCAGCTAGAGAGATTGTGAAGCCTGTAGACGACAATTGATTCAAGAAATCTCACGTGCTAACACATACATACCGTATATCTTGTCGTTGTCCTCCATATAAAGGAAGGGGTCATAAGGAACATCACAGAAGAATTTCACATTAGGCCTGTGGTAGCACAAGTTAAGATATCGTCGGGAGAGGCATTGCCAGACATACTCGACTCTTGAAATCTATCATCAGATGAAGGTCCCGTGAACACAAACAATGAATGACTACTAACCTCCAATAATAGCGATAGGGTTGTAAGAGCTCATGTTGGAAGAAGAACTGAGCACGTACCCCGTGAATACGAAACATGGAATAAAAATAGCACAAACTCACACCAGAATTAAAGCGGCACATATTGCGGTACCTAAAGTATGTGAGAAATCCGGACCGGGGCGGTGGGGGACACGTACGGTACACTGCCTATCAGGGAACTCTGAGAAAAAGAAGATTTGATGCTAGATGCAGTGACATACCGGCGTAGATGATACCTTGCCACATCAGTCTTGTTCTCCCTTGTCTAGCTTTATCCTCATCTATCCATTGCGGCTGGAACCAGTGTTCCCTAGGAATCAGCCCAAATGAGATGGGTGCATCCGTAAGGACGGACACGCGTCTATCGTCTGATTAATGCTGACAACCGCATAAACGAGAGTTTTGTACCTCTTGAACTCATCCGTAAATGGTTCCTCATTAAGCAGCACCCACGGATAATTATAATTCTTGTTGAACCTATCCTCCATCTGTTGTATACTTGAAACTACACCTTGTAAGTCGCTGTTCCTGCAGAGCAAGACAAAGGTCGCATTGGCTCGCCGTTGGTAGGTGAAATCGGTGCGAGGCAGCTCCTCGTAAACTTGGAGCGCATGAGACGTGTTCAACGAGGTGTTGACATGTAAAAACTCCGGGGGGGAACGAAATCGTTCAGAGACGTATGTTGTAAACGTCTCATAATCCTTGATAACAAGTCCCAGGAAAAAGTGTAAACTCAACTAGCGTTGATGATTAGCTTTTACGATGGTCATGCGAAAAGCGACTGAGGAAGGGAATCTCACCACCACCACGAGGACGATGGCAATGTATCGTCTAGGCGTGAGCATAAGGCCTTGCAACAAGGCGTGGAAGCACTCTGGATGAATGGAAATGCTCCACAAAGGCAGTGATCTTTATAGGCGATCATGGTATCCGCAGCTGGGAAAGTTGACATCAAGAAGTCTCAATATAGTCAGGTTGGAGTGCGAGTCTCGGAGTCGGAGAGCCCAGGTGGGCTATGGCAAGGGAAACAGAGACGATTTTAGCAGTGATCGCACCGAGATAAAGGGAACAACACAAGAAGCGCAACATTACGCAACTCATCCTAACCTGATTTATACAGGTCGCAACGTTCGGAAACTCGATAAAAGGCAGCTCGTGGAGAAGAACGTCCGCTAGCTAGTAGCCTATTTACGTACAAGGTGCGCCGGGGTTTCCTGGTGAAACATACCGCTTCTGTGGAGCTTTGCAATCGAGGTTCCATATATGCTCACCTGGTGAGTATTACGCTGCCATCGATGGGTCGTCCGGTGTGATGTTTCTCGTGGTTGTTGGCGCCTCATCCTACCTATGATGTATTTGAGGTTTCATAATCAAATTGATCCACAAATGCATAAAGTAGAAGCATGATAGGTGAAATTCAACTCAATCAAGTTGATATTAGAAGGGATAATAACGATACTTTCACAGATGTTACCATGTTATCCCGGCTGCAAGGGGCCGGGCTACTAACCCTATCAATCACGTGCAACGGTACTGCTTGGATCTGTTTGGCATCAACTTTTTCTCTGGTGTGGTGCGTGTCACGACAAATTTCAGTTCGGGTTATCTGGTCATGGCGTCCGCCTCACATTCGGAGAACGGAGGGGACATTCCTTTCATTCCCTCTATTCCCGCGAAATCTTCCTATTTTAACCCTATATCTCCCTTTACCGATGCATATGACCGCTTCAACCAGTGGCGAACGGACTTGGGTCTACCCCATCCTGGTACCGTCGAAAACCTTCAAAAGGAGGTCAAGGGTATGTGACCGTGTTTGAATGATGAAAGCGCCGACTTACGTCTCTTCTGTCTTCCAGCTGTCCATCTGGGCAACTATATGTTCGACGGTGCTCGCGCCGACTTGACTAAGAGTTTGTCGGCGAACCCTCTGTTCCAGCTCACACATTCCTTTGCTTTGGGCTCCCAAACATTACCATCTTCATATAATTTCGGTGCAGTCTTTGCCAATGAAAACGTATGCCTGCACTATCCTGCGCGCACGTCTCATCTTATACGGTTTCTAGGTCTTCCTCCAGGGCGGTGTTGACCATGAAGGCAACGTTAATGGCCGATACAACCAAGGATGGTCAGAAAGGAATGTTACCAAAGTACATGCGCAGGTACGAGTGACCTTTCGCAATCTTGAGTTTGCACTGAATGACGTGTCTCGCCCCAAAAGTTTTCGTCGCAAGCGAGCCAAAACATGATTCAGCTGGAGCACGATTACCAAGGCCAAGACTTTAGTCTTAACGCCAAGGCAGTCAACCCTTGGCCAACAGACATGACTGGTATCTTTGTCGGCAGCTACCTCCAATCCTTCACGAAAAACATCGCTCTCGGATTCGAAACGCTCTTCCAGCGTCCATCGCCGGATATTTCAGAAATTACCACGTCATACCTCGCAAAATATACTTCGACTGACAAGAGCTGCATTGCTACGGCCCAGGTCCAGACAGCTGGAGCTCTTCAGGCAACCTATTGGCAAAAACTCACTGACAAAATCGAGGTGGGCGCTGACCTGCAACTAGTGGCCACTCCTGCTCGGCGAGACGCGCTGGCAACACTAGGTGCCAAGTATGACCTTCGGTTGTCGACCTTCAGGGCACAGGTCGACTCGACAGGAAAAGTTTCAGCGCTGCTTGAGCAGCGATTCACCCCCCTCTTTGCTTTCCTGGTGTCTGGTGAGATTGACCACTTCAAGGTGTGTGTTCCTGGCTTTTGGTCTGGTGACGAATCATGAACTGATGTTGGTGCCGTAGAACGCTGCTAAGGTCGGCGTTGGTGTGATGATCGAGAGCAATACTTTGACACCCGAGGAGATGGGAATGCCTCCTCCTCATATATAATTACACGCATAATTTAATCACTACTTCATTTGTAAACCCCAACTCGCATTAAGCACCTAGATATGGCACTTGAGTTTGGTAATACGTCATGAGGCCAAAAATGAATTCAGGTTACAGCATGTTGCCAACTCCATGGGATTCTTAGTCAATGGGTCGCGGCCCTGCCTTGGGGGTACATGTGAGGATTAACCCGGGTTTCCTGATATTTCGGGACAAAATGCCCACGCCGAGGATCGAACTCGGGACCCTTGCATCTCGCAAGCCGGCCAGATAACCTCATAAGTACAATGCTCTACCACTGAGCTACACGGGCTTGGATATTGGCCATCATGGTGTGGTTATGATTTGGCCAGCAACTTTTGATGCAAGTTACATAACGGACAGCTTTCAACATGAATGGAAACTGGGGCTCAGAGCCTCTCCACGCCATCCAACACGGTGAGAAGAGCCTCATAAATTGAGTGCAAGTTATCAAGTAGCTGCATGAATTCCGCATCCTTCTGGTGCCAGACTTCAGTGGCACTTCTTTATATACACGTATTTATTCGACTTGCTAGTTCATACAATTAGACTACATTCGGCGCTGCAGAGCCCTGATCAATCCGCTCGAGGCGCTTCGAGATCGTTTCAACCATACGGAGTGTAAGCGAGAGCCTCCCCCACAACACCTTATACATCTCCGAGTTCTGCGAGGTGAGCATTTCCTGAACCTTATCACGCAATTGCTCGAGCAATGGCCGGATATGAGCCCGCACAGAGTCCAGTAACGGCTCTTGCATTAGATCAATGATCTGGTCTTGCGCGAGGCCGGGCAGAGCGGGCTGTGGTGGATTTCCGGTGTAAGTCTTCACTGCCTCCTCTAGCGCTGCAATTGTCTTGCAATCCTTTTGGCGTTCCTCTTCGAGTTTCCGAAACCTGTTTTCCATCTACAGTAGATAAGCGCACGGAGGTGGCGTTTCACGTATTTTAAATACAACATTACCTCCTGGAATCGAGCTTGGGACGCTGTAATGCGGGCTTTGACGTCGCTTAATTCTTTCCTTTGGTCACTTGCTTGTATGATGAGTTGGCCCAGCTCGACCGCCAGCTGGCTTACATCCTTGCCAGTTCGGTTGATCTCGGCCGTGACATTGTCATAGACAGTGTCTCCTAGTGGTGGCGCATCATCCAACGACGATCTGAACGCGTCCAATTGATAATCAACCTCTGCTTCAATCTGCTGCTGGACCTCGCCGTCGCGTGCAATCAAGTCGGAGTAAAAATTGGAAAAGGTAGTTTCCATCTCGGTGATCTTGAGGTCCATCGCTTCCAGTTGCTCCTTTGTCGGACCCGGCTCATTTTCCGGGACTATATCAGATTCAGCACCACGACGTCGTTTGAGAGGACGAGATGACGGCCCTTCGTGAGGGTCGACGTCCATAGTATCAGGATCCGAGTTGCGGAGTTTGAGGAAAAGAGTGTTGATCGACTCTACTTGCTCCTTGAGCTGAGCAACGTTTTTGATCATTTCGTTGTATCTGCCAAGTTCTTTGTCCTCGGCGTCGGTGAGTGGGGTGGCGGGCCAAGAATCGGACTTGATGAGTTGATTGATAGCATCCTCGCGTTGCTTTTTTATCTCATCGCGTTTACGTTCGAGTTGAGCCAAATCATCGTTGGCGCGCGACTTTTGATCCTCTGGGAGAGATGAGTAATGAAAAGAATCGATCAAGCCGCGTGTGGTTGTAATGTCAGCTTCGACCTTGGCAAGATGTTGACGACGGGTGGTAGATTCGGCAAGGGCTCTGTAACGATGTTGAGAGGATGAAAAATGATGAAAGATGGTACTTGCTTTATTCTTTCCTCCCAGAGAGTGCGGAGTTGCTCCTGGTTTCTTTGAGGAGGGGGTTTCTTTGAGAGGGCGGCGGGGGGTGTGGGCAGAGGAGGGAGGGATGCAACAGACATTTTCGTGGTAGAGGTTGAAGATGTCGTTGGGGGTGGAGGGTTGGAAGATGACGTTGGGGGCTCAGGCCAGTGTCGGCGGTGATACGGCGGAGACGGGCGGCGTGGTGGCGGAGACGGGCGGCGCGGCGGAGACGGAGGACGGCGGGGAGACAGAGGACGGCGGGGAGACAACGGACGGCGTTTCTTGGGAGGAGCAGCAGTGGCCCAGCCTGGATCGTCGGGATGAGTAAAGCGACAGGCCCTGTTCTTGTAGCAACGGCTGACCCGGCTCGGGGTGCCATCGGCGTTGAAACCCTGGAACGCGTCAAATCCTTCTTCACCTTGTCACAATTCTAGCCTACACACCAGACACCGAACTTTGACTTTGTGGACCATCTTGGAACGATCCGTGGCTGTGCTAATCTATTTACTCTCCCACACACTCACAATCTCCGACTCGTGCGTCATCACCGCCACATCCTTCCGCACCGGCATAACCCGAGGGTACACAAACTGCAGTCAGTCAGAAATCAAGATCACTTCAAATACTACGCCACACACCCCTTCATTGTATTCATTCATCACCTCCGCCGCAATAATCTCCTTGTCCTTCAACAGTGCAGAGTACCAGTACACCATCGCGTTCAGCTGCAACAACTGTAAGCAACATCATTGCCTTTTCTATCACAACTCACCTGTCCCCACACCAAACCCATCACCACCACCATCGCTATCCAGTTCGTCGTCCCCGTCGCCATCCAGAGAATCCCGTGTGCAGGTGAGTATACTGTAAACAGAACCGTCTCGAATCGCCCTGGTGCCCACACCTCTAACTGTTGCACACGCGCCGTCTTGCCGCCCGTCTGTCCCACCCGTGTCGGCAACTTCATTCCCAACAGCCACCGCCAAGAGTACGACATCCCATACCCCATCTTGTCTAGAATACGCGACCCCAGCGACGGCACTTCAAGTGGCTCAAAGTCCAGCTGTGCAGACACAAACCGTGCATTCGGAGACGACACCACATCTGGCCGTTGATGTAGTCGATACAACCTAATTCGCGTAAATAGATACACCGCATTCAGAAATGCACCCCCCAACAGCAGCATTGTCACCGGTGTTGTCTGTTTCGTCCGTGTTAGTCCCCAGTACAATAAACATCATCTTCTCTTACCCAGTCAAACCAAGAGTTCCCCTCACCCTCGTGGAACATGTCTTCCCAGCCTATATCCGAATCGGGCACCTTGCGGGATTGACTGACGCGCACACAAAAGTGCAAAAAGTGCAGAACACCACCGACAAGTCTACCGCACGTGGCTGCCTCTGGGAGCGGTACATTGTGCGGGAACAAAGAAATCTCGAAAGCAATTCTCGACGGAATCGACGTGGCTCTGATACAAAGTCAATCACCACATGTACGACAAAAAGGATAACAGACAACCTTTCAACCAATCCCTTCTGGCGAATGACACGCTTTACGGGAGTACCTACACCTGTACTGGGGCGTGCTTTCGGCGTTCCATATGGAGGAGGCTTCCGTGAACGAGCCGCCTCCCAATCAAAAGGAATAGACGACGAGATCGAAGGCGTTGATGCTGGAGAGCGATAGGCGCCGATAGAGACACGATTCCGCGGCGTGCAAGGCAAGGTCGTGGACCCTGGTCGAGGAGAGCTGGAATTCGAAGTTGATTGAGGGGAGCCTGTATTAACGGCGGCATTGTTCGTCTGCGCCAGTCGTCGTAGGGACATGAGTGTGTCCAGCTGAAATGGACATTTCGGCGACCAAAAAGAACGGCACGTGGGCTCCCACGTGGTGGTTGAACAATGGAAACGGCAAAAATTTGGACAGGTTGGTTAGTTTGTTCTTACTTAACCCCCATCTTTTGCTTTTGTCCTGTCCGCCGCGTTACCCCTCCTTGAGAGTTGTTTCCACCATTGCTTCCAAAACGTCTATCCTACGCCAACCTTCACAACTCCCATCCGTCTCGCCTAGTTCTTCAATTAGCAACGGTAAGTCTTCCTCTTTCCTCTTTGTTCCGTCGCCCACAACCCCAATACAGTCAGGATGGCCCCAACCACGTCTGAGCATCGGGAGCACCGTCACCGTAGCGACCGGGAACGTGAGCGCTCCTCTCACCACCACCATCGCACCATTTCTTCCACTACTCTCCTCCTCGTCCTCTCTCTCGTCCTCGCTGTCCTTGCAGTCATGCTCTCTCTACCCTCTGCTGGTGTGTCAGCAGAGGGCGAGTCCTCGAAATCGGGTGTCCTAGGTTACCTGACGCCAAAACGGACTCAGGCTCTCATTGCTCGCGAGGGTGCCGTTGCACAGCGTGAGGCTGAAGTTGCCCGTCGTGAGGCAGAAATGCTCGCTGGTGCCCCCGGTGGTGTCCTTCCTACTCCTTGTCCGCCCTGCGTTCTCACAACTACAACCGAGACCGTCGCTGGACCCATTCAGACAGTGATTAAGGAGGTTGTCAAGGAAGACTCTCTTACCCCCCCTGGTTGGGTCGGTACCCGTTCGGAGGAGCTGTTTGACCGTGAACTCAAGATCGCTGAACGGGAACGAGATATCAGCAAACGTGAAGAAGCCGTGAACCGTAGGGAACACGACGCTTCTCGGCGCGAAAGCTGGATCATGGAACAACTACAGTAAGCTCAAATTTATATTAGTCCACACGTACGCGCTGATAGTCTGGTGTCAGTGCCCTTGGAAATGACAGCCCTCAAACTGTGGAAGATGAATATGTCTATGAGCCCGTTGGAACAAAGCGAAAAGCCAAGGTACCGCCGCCCTCCCCGCGCCGCTCCGAGCTTTGAGACGAAGGAGGGTGTAACCGTTATATCACCGAGTCCGTATATCTCGCCCACGCCCCCTTTACTCCTTCGTCCGGGCTAGGGGGACTACGGTGCTCTTCCTCGTCCCCCTCGTCCTTCTGTAGACCACTGACCAGCCTTGACGCGTCGCGATCGATAATGATCGTTTCACGATCGTATCGTAGATTCACAACGCATCCCACGTGATGCACTATTTTCTTTTTTGGCTGGTCGTGTGGTCTACAGACTCACGAAAAAACTGTTTTGTACTCTTACTGATTTCCTTTTTCTCCGCAGCCATATTATGACCATCCCCCTCTTGTCGTTTCCGAAATCGCATACGAGACCGAAACTAAAACTATAGTACAAACCCAAACCGTCACCGTTCCTCCTCCTGCCAACACCCGTCTTGCTGCCAACCCTCAGGTTTGGGGCACGACCCCTTCACCGACGCCCTCCAGCCCCAAGACAACTGCGATCGAGGTCGTTTCTGACGACGAGGACGAGGACGATCACCTTGCAACTCGGACAGTTGCTCGTGGACCTCGGGCAACTAGGCGGCCTCCCTCGCGCTGGTTTGGTGGCTGGTAATGGGTTCATGTGAATATTCTGTATTTTTTAAAGACTGGATGGAGCTCTTGTGCGGTGATTTCTGGTCTCTTACGAATCTACTCCTATACTTTTTTCCCTTTTTGCTTACGATCACCCTACCCTGACAGATGGATGAACTTACTTACGACTTTACATACCTGACGCTTGTAGCTTCTTACGATAATTAGTGTAGATAGTGTTCATAGCGTTGAATACAAATGATTCTTGATGTCACCTTGACCAAACACTTTGAAATTTCTTCAAGTAGTAGCTGTTTTGCATGTTGTGGGCCGCGAGGATAACAACCGCGCGCCTGACGATTCCAAGATGCGTACCATCCGTACGTCGACTGATTTCTGGCCCATCCTCTGACCATCTCGAGATATTGGGGGTCCGGTACCCGACGGATGCTACTACCAACGTGACCCCAGCCATCCTCGCAAAACTACCTCTGCGCCTCCACAGAGTCCCCGCTCATCCGCTCAACACCCTCCGCTCCCTCATCGAGTCACACTATCCCGATTTCTCTCACCTGTCCTCCCTCTCGCCGCTCGTAACCCCGTTCAAGAACTTTGATGAGCTCTCATTCCCGAAAGACCACCCGGGACGCGCCGTCACCGACAGCTACTACATAAACAAGGACCTCATGCTCCGCACACACACTTCCGCGCATGAGGTCGAAGTTTTCCGCGAGGGAAAGGACAAGTTCTTGCTCACTGCGGACGTGTACCGGCGCGACGAGATTGACGGCTCGCATTATCCCGTGTTTCACCAGATGGAGGGCGCACGTATCTTCAGCGCCGATGCGTCGGGGTTGAGAAAAGTACAGGAGGACAATGAAAGGCTGACGCAGCAGCTTGCGATATCGAATATTGTGATTGAGGATGTCCCGCATATTTCGCCGACGAATCCGGTACAGCCGACGCATGACCCTAAATACTCGGAGGCTGTCGCGCTGAATCTCAAGTTGTCGTTGAATACTCTTATGCTTAGGTTGTTTGGTGGTGTCGCAGGGACGAGCAAAGAGAATCCGCTTAGAGTGCGCTGGATAGAGTCTTACTTCCCGTTCACGAGCCCGAGCTTCGAAGTCGAAGTGTTCTTCCAGGGAAAGTGGTTAGAGATCTTGGGATGTGGTGTGGTTCAACAAGCCACTCTGGACGCTGCTGGTGCGATTTCTCCCGCGTTGAAATTGGTCATTCAAATCTCACCCGTTTCTTTTTTTCCAGAGGTCCCCAATAAGATTGGCTGGGCTTTTGGACTTGGGTTGGAAAGAATCGCTATGATTCTGTATTCAATTCCTGATATTCGATTGTTTTGGTCGACCGATCCCCGTTTCTTGTCACAATTCGAGGATGGCAAGATTACGACCTTCAAACCCTACTCGAAATATCCTTCGTGCTTCAAGGACGTCAGCTTCTGGTCTCCAAAGGATCAGATACTCCATGAGAATGATTTTTGTGACCTTGTACGCGATGTCGCTGGAGACATTGTAGAAGACGTGAAAAAAGTAGGAATTCACATCCATTGTACGCGAGCGTAACCCTCATAGAGACTTCTACAGATCGACGAATTTGTTCATCCGAAAACTGGCCGCACCAGTACATGCTTCAGGATCAATTATCGGTCAATGGATAGGTATGCTCCATCTTTCCTTCCAGTCCATTGTGCCCTTACACGAGACTAGGTCATTGTCCAATGATGAGGTCAATGCTATTCAAGCTCAGGTGGTCTCGCGCCTCAAAGAGCAGCTGGGAGTTGAGATACGTTAATTATGTGAAACTAAAATAATGCTCTAGTCCAATACACACCCACACCTCTAATACCATGACCGGGATATACACCTAATGTTATGATGTCTCCTGGGCAACACCGACTTGCGCCGCCCTCAGTACGCGGTCCTTGATTTTATAACCAATCTTTTGCACATCAATTACGGTCCCTGGCGTTTTCCCCGGTATTGGGGCCTGATACAGGGCTTCATGGCAATTGGGGTCAAAGGTGTCGCCTAGTGGATCAAAGGGCTTGACGTGGTATTTAAAGAGAGTCTGTAGGAGCTGGCGTTGAGTAATCTCGACACCTTGGTGTAGCTCCTGCAGGTACTGCTGAGCAGTTTTTTGGGGTGGAGTGTTGGACGAGGGTTCTGAAGTTTCCAAAGGTGCTTCAGGAGATGTCAATACCGACGGCGGGATGGATTTTAGTGCCAGTGCTAATACGTCTGCCGTCTCTAGCAGGTCGGTTGCGAAACGGGTGATAGCAAAGTCTCGGGTCTGTTCCTTTTCCCGTGCAGCATTACGCTGAAGATTCAAGAAGTCGGCCTGAAGATATCGGAGACGGGACTGTAAAGATATCAGTAACGAGACAGAAATCTTGAACAAAGCTCGCGTACAGTCAAATCAACGACTTCTGCCTCTTTTGCCTTGATCTTTTCCTGCTCAGGCGTAAGAGCTGGCTCTTCTCCCTTTCCACTTTCCTTCTCTGCCTCTGCCTTCTCCTCTGCCTTCTCCGCTTTGTCCTCCGAGTAATAACGACGGCCCAGGAGGGCCGCACGAGTGACAGGAGAACGAGCGAATGTCCGAGACGACAGCGAAGCCGTGCTGGAGCGGAAGATGTGGAGAGCGCGTGCAGCAGAGGACATCGTCGACGTGTTGGTCTTTGATTTTTGAGATTCTAGCCCGTATAGCTCCGGCAAAAAATTCCAAGTTGAGCCGTGGGAATACCGGCAAATCATCGCGTGACGCCCGTAAGCAAGGAAAAAAAAATTATGGACCAACTGAGCCGTGGCTCAAGTATTCTGAAGTGACTCGTCCGAAGTTTAGTACAAGGTGCAGGCCCACCTCTAATATTGCTCTGCACCAACCACGCAGCCCTCTCTTTTCTTTTCCCTCGGTTTTTGCTGCAATTGTACCTTCGCCAAGCCAAAACGGGCGTAAACAAATGCAGATCTCTATTAACCGGGGGTTAAGCCTCGCTACCCACCCCTTTCCCGTCTATCATCGTACGATGGCGACTCAGGCTACAGCTAGTGCAAAAATCATAAATGGTACTGCCTTGGCCAAGTATGCTACTGACAATGTCATCGAATTTTTCCTTCCCTGAATCCTGATTCTTTTATAGATCGATACGTGAAGCTGCCGCAGACCGTATAAAGCGTTTTCAGGCCAAATATCCTCGCTTCCAGCCTACTCTTGCTATCGTTCAGGCAGGCGAACGCCCCGATTCCTCCACGTATGTTCGGATGAAGACCAAGGCTGCTGAAGAAATAGGCATCAAATCCAAACACATCCTGGTACCTGCCGAAACTAGCGCCGACGAGATTGTAGGGATCGTTGGTAAACTTAATGACGATACACAAATCAGCGGCATTCTTGTTCAACTTCCTCTGGGCGAACATGTTACCCCCGAAGACGAACGTCGTGTGACCGAAGCCGTCAGTCCAGAAAAGGATATCGATGGGTATGGCTCTTGTTCTTCTGTCGTCTAAACTTGACTCATCGAGCAATAGATTCCATGCGTACAACATAGGTCATCTGTCGTCGCGTGCATCTGACCCTCTCTTCGCCCCTTGCACCCCGTCTGCGGTTATCAGATTATTAGAATCTACCGGAGTCACCATTTCTGGATCCACTGCTGTTGTCCTTGGCCGAAGTGACATCGTTGGAAGCCCAGTGGCTTCCATGTTGAGGAATCGCGACGCCACAGTGACCCAATGCCATAGCCGGACCAAAAACATAGAAGTGATTGTAAGTATCGCTAGTTTTTGCGTGTTTGCTCATGCATTGATCATTCATCAGGTTGGAACTGCTGACATACTTGTTACTGCCATTGGAAAAGCGGAATTCGTCAAAGGATCTTGGCTCAAGCCTGGTGCTGTTGTCATTGATGTTGGGATCAATTACGTTCCTGGTGCGTTGCATCATTGACACCCTCTCATGTATCAATTGCTCAAAACGTGTAGATGCCACTAAAAAATCTGGGCAACGCTTAGTTGGAGACGTCGAATATTCGGCGGCATCTCAAGTAGCATCCTATATCACTCCTGTCCCTGGAGGTGTTGGCCCAATGACCGTGGCTATGCTCATGGAAAACACTTTGACCTCTGCTGAACGCCTCTGGAACAAGTCTCGCGACCTTAGGGTCAAACCTCTTCCACTAAACATTTTGGAAAAGGTTCCAAGTGACCTTGAAATTGCCCGGGCTCAAACACCTAAGCCTATCACCCAACTTGCACGTGAAATCGGACTTTTTCCTGATGAACTCGAGAGTTATGGCAAATATAAGGCCAAGGTTGATCTCAGTGTTATTGATCGTTTGACCCATCGTAAGGATGGTAAATACATCATCATTTCCGGGCAAGTTTGATCATTCACGCGAATCTTGACCTGTCTAATTCTTCAATAGCATCACCCCCACACCCCTCGGAGAAGGCAAGTCAACGACCACCATCGGCCTGGCTCAAGCTCTCGGAGCAGAGCTTGGTCGCCCTGCCTTTGCTTGTGTTCGCCAGCCCAGTCAAGGTCCCACTTTCGGCATCAAGGGTGGCGCCGCTGGTGGAGGCTACAGTCAAGTTATTCCTATGGACGAAGTACGTAGCTGGGATATGGTTTGGTCGAGATTAGCTCAAATTTCAACTGTAGTTCAACTTGCACCTGACGGGCGACATCCATGCCGTAACGGCTGCGAATAATC
This sequence comes from Termitomyces titanicus, assembly GCA_017657335.1. NCBI lineage: Eukaryota > Fungi > Basidiomycota > Agaricomycetes > Agaricales > Lyophyllaceae > Termitomyces > Termitomyces titanicus. Next base: position 43,302 of record JAGGAX010000020.1, on the reverse strand, counting down.
TACTAGGTAAAGAATCTCAAACCAACTACTCTGCAATCATCTCACCCTCCTTTAGCGGCCGCCTTGGATGCTCGCATCTTCCACGAAGCAACTCAAAGTGACAAGGTGAGCATCCTGAACCTCTTGATTCTGCCTGTTGTCTCACGGCACTGTAGGCCTTGTATAACCGTCTCGTTCCCACCAAGAAAGGCAAACGTGAATTTGCACCTCTCATGTTGAAGCGACTCCAGAAGCTTGGTATTGACAAGACTGACCCGAATGAGCTCACACCTGAGGAGATTACCCGTTTTGCACGTCTCGACGTCGACCTAGACACTATCACGTGGAATCGCGTGTTGGACACTAATGATAGGTTCTTGAGGAAAATTACCATTGGCCGCAACTCTACGGAACAGGGGCACGAACGTGAGGCTGGCTTTGACATTGCTGTTGCTAGCGAGTGTATGGCCGTCCTTGCTCTCACCACTGGTCTTGAAGACATGAAAGCGCGCCTTGGCGCAATGGTTGTGGCAACTAGCAAGCAAGGTGAACCTATCACTGCTGATGACATCGGCGTCTCTGGCGCTCTCGCTGTTTTGATGAAGGACGCAATCAAGCCCAATTTGATGCAAACCCTGCAAGTAAGCATCTTTCTTCCCTTTTGTATAACGCACCTTATCCATTAATCGTCAAGGGCACCCCCGTCTTCGTACATGCTGGTCCCTTTGCAAACATCGCGCATGGCAACTCCTCAATCCTTGCTGACAAGGTCGCTCTCAAGTTGGCTGGGACGGAAGAGGGTGACCCCTCGGATCGTGTCGGTTATGTTCTGACTGAAGGTGGCTTCGGTGCCGATATGGGCATGGAGAAATTCTGCAACATCAAGTGTCGTGTTAGCGGGCTCACTCCTGATGCAACCGTCATTGTTGCTACTACCCGTGCGCTCAAGATGCACGGCGGAGGCCCTGAAGTCACTCCTGGGAAGCCTTTGAGCGAAGTATACACATCTGAAGATCTTGTCACCCTTAAAGAAGGATGCAAGAACTTGGTGAAACATATCCAAAACTCGAAGAAGTTCGGAATCAAGGCCATTGTTGCTATCAATCAGTTTGCGTACGTTCTTGAAAGAAATAGTTGGTTGGCAAAGAGCTGATCGTTACCTTATAGGTCCGATACTGCGGCAGAGCTTGAATTGGTTCGTCAGGAAGCTTTGGCAGGTGGTGCTGACGCTGCCGTAGTCACCAATCATTGGGCTGAGGGTGGTGCGGGTGCTCGTGCTTTGGCAGAGGCAGTAATTGCAACATGCGAGGACGAATCAAACTTCAAATTCCTCTATGACCTCGATCTCTCTGTTGAAGAGAAAATCACAACTATCTCCAAGGAGATCTACGGCGCCGATGGCATCGAACTCACTCAGCTCGCTCGGAAACAAGTAGAGACCTATACCCGCCAAGGTTATGGCAATCTTCCTAGTGAGTAATTTCTTTTGTTCTCTTCATGTATTGATGGTGTTGCTAGTCTGCATGGCAAAAACTCAGTACTCATTCTCTCATGATGCAAAGCTCAAGGGTGTGCCAACAGGCGAGTTGTCACTTCCACATGCAAATAGCTCCTACTGACACGTCTGGATTAGGTTTTACCATCCCTATCCGCGCTGTCCGCTTGTCAGCTGGAGCTGGGTTTTTGTATCCCATCCTTGGAGACATGCAGACAATGCCTGGCCTTGGAACTCGCCCAGGTTCGATCTTTCTTCCTTAGAACTTTCAGCACCCTGACGCGTTCTTCTTAAGGCTTCTGGGAAGTTGGACTGGATCCAGAAACGGGACTAGTGACAGGCCTGTTCTAGATTCAAAAGGATGTATCGACTTGAATATCCTAGGATGTTCTCATTGAAACCCGACCATTCATCTTCATCAGATGGGCTTTGGGCATATATTGCTGTTTCAACACGGTCTTAGATGCTGTTCAACACAGAGTTGTAACCGATATCACACCGAGTTCTGAGAGGAGAGGATCCGGATGACTGTGGGCTGGTGGCTGCTATCATGTATTGTGATCTCAAAGAATGATATTTGCAGTCATACTATTAGTATTATGCTCCAACGGGCCGACCACCTGGCAGTCTTGCAAGGAGCCCTGGTGCTGATGAAATTGAACTCTTTGCAATATCTTGATCAGCAACAGGCGCGAGGCTTCCGGTCTGGACATCGAGGGTGATGTTGTTAAGGACCGCATTAACTTTTCTTTGATATGTGTTCCCTGCAGAATCACTGTAAGCAAACACGTTGTTGCTCGTTCCATTTCCAGTGTTTCCTGTTTGAGCAATCTGGAAGAAGGCCCCTGAAAGTTTTAGTCAGAAGTCGCTCGGACCATTTGACCAAGAGTCTTGTTCAACTGACCTGCCAGTTGGCGCTCGACTATATTGGAGCGCGGAATGGCCGGGAATGGAAGCAAGTCACGATCGTACGAGTGGTCAAATGATGCTTTAACTATTCCTCGACATTAGTCAAGGAAACCATGTGTGATTTAGGAAACGTACAACTGTTTCCACTAGGATCCAGGAAGGTCATGTTGATACCCAAAGGGTAAGAGAAGGTGTCAACCACCGCGACAGCGTCGTTGTGTGATGACGACGATTGTCCCGATGCAGTTTGGAAGACATTCTGTTGACATACAAAGATTGAATTGTTATATCCTTTGCGAGAAACGCCCTCCTACCTGAATAGTTGCATTTTCTAGATAACTCTGAATGTTGGAATATTGGAGGTCCTGCGTCCATATTACATGGGTCAACTTGCCGCTTCCACTGACAATGTCTGCTTCAATGTGTATCTTCCTCGTAGCAGTCACTGTAATATTGATATCCCCGTTGTTTCCTATGTTGCCCGTAGTCGTCGTAGACGCGAAAGGTTGTGCCGTGTAGGACGTGATGTTACCAGTGGTACGGTCTGAGGACTCGTCGGTCGTGACTTGTAATAAGCCAGAAACAAACCAATTTTGAAGGATGGCATGGTCTGCCTCCGCTGACACAACGTCGATTGTTATATTGTGTGGTTCCCCGTCCGCAAAGACCGGGACGAAAGGCGTCAAATCCAAAAAATATGTAGGGAGGTCGAGAGCTCCATAAGATGTAATTGGCCTATCAAGGTTACAAAATCAGAAATGATAGGAGGACTTCGCTCAGCGAAGCAATACAACTGCTGACTTGCCTCCAAGCAGTGGGTGCAATCCCGCCAGTGAATATTGTAGCGTAAGGAAATGCGACACCTGCGACCTGGCCATCTACTAGCAATCTGACTTCTCGGAACGGACCCTGCTGAGACGCTGTGTTTGGGGGCAAACTGGAGAGAAATTGATTGGCCACATTGAAATACTAAGGAGCCGGGCGTCAGAAAGATTCCGAATATATTATTGGATATCTGGAAACAGACCCAGAACTCCTCGGCGCCATTTCCCGATGCATATAGCTCAGCAAACACGCCAACAGTATTCTGCGGCAACGTCACATTCAACTTAAGTCAAAGAACGTGTCAGACTCCCTCAAGTTAAGAGGTAATTTAATTACCGAAAAACCTGGAGGTACTGAGGCGTCGTTGCCTGTATCGTTTGCAAATGTTGAAAGTGGAATGATGAGGTCAGACTTCATAGCCGGAGGATGGGTCGAAGATGACGCATAATATGTGGCGTGTAATGTCGCTGGCCCCGTTTAGCCAGTCTGATTAATCAAAAGTCACATTCACTCACTAGAGTACACACCATCCAGCCCAGGCTGGATCAAGTTATCGAGCTGGAGTATGAAGGTGCCCGGTTTTGCGAAGAGGGGGATATATCGTGTAACATCCTTGACATAAGTCCAAATGATTCCGTCCCGCGTAGGTTCTGGGGTCGATGTGCGCCAGACTTGGGAGTCAGCGAATCAGTATTCATTTAGGTTAAGTTGACAAATGACATACTCTCCACGTTTTGAAAAGTAAATACTCCTAAGCGATCGAACTGCGTTCCATTCGAGGTAACCGTAAAGTTCAAGGTGACAGCAGCCCAGGAACCAGGTGAGCCACAATCGTTTGGTGGTCTGCCTCCCAAGGTAGTTATAATCATTACTAGCCATAACACGAAGTAGATGTAACGACAAACATCAGTTGCACTACTTCTGCACTAATGGGTATAGATTCAATAACATGAGTGCTGCAGAAAAGTGTGGGAGGCTTTACCTTCCAAATGAGAATGCAAAGTCACGCCTAAGAAAAAAACATACTTAGAAACACAAATTTTGAATGATCATCAAAAACGACTTTACTGCAACACTTGAACCGTGCACTGCTTGGCATCTTCTGGGACCGGAGGAGGCTGAGCTACTTGAAAATCAACGAGAACAGCACTTCGTACAAGCACGAAGACCTGGAGTAGTACGAAAGATAGAAACATTGTCAGGCGTTCTCTAGAAAGAGTCCAGAACTTGTGGGAGAGGAATGCAGGAGCAGTCCATGGAGAGGGTTTGCTACTTATAGAATTTCAACTGAGACGAGAAGCCTTCGGTATCACCCACGGGGGTCATTGATTGAAACGTGATAAAATAGAATTTCCTGATAACAAGTTGGTAAATTTAACTCGCGATGGGTATGTGACACCGTAAATGGAACCCTTAGGTGATGATGTGCAGGACAGATTTGTTTGTTAAGGTCGTAGTTCTCTGCCTCCTGGGAGTCTCACTTGGTCATGCTCCTGGACAGAGGCAGTCCAAATATCTGGTGCTGGCATAGCGAAACTGGTGTGTGCTAGATTTCCGCCTTCCTGGTCCAAGGTGATGTCATTCAGGGTTGCCTCGACTCGTCGAGTGTAGGTATTGCCGGAGGAATCATTATAGGCGAAAGTATTATTGTTCGTCCCGTTGCCATAATTGCCTCCTGTCACGAGTTGATAGAACCCATCTTAGGTTGATATGTGAATAGTTCGAGTTCGAAGTGGACTGAGCTCTTACTAGCGATCTGACGCTCCTTGATGGTTGTCTTCAGCGCTAGAGGGCTTAGGAGAGCAGTTCGATTGTACGAGTGATCAACGTAGGTCGTCCCTAGACACATATAGGGGTCAGAGTAACCGTCATTCAGATCAGTGCGAACACGCACAATTTGTCCATTGTGGATTCTTGTACACAAAGTCGATATTTAAAGGATATGAAAAAATATCCATAACTGTAGATAGACCGTTGTGCGCGGAAATTGATTTCCCAGAAGCGGTTTGGCGCAGAACCTGTAATGCCGGTGAACGACGAACGAAACAAGTCAAGCGGATAGAATACATAGACTCACTTGGATGTTTGCATTATCAGAATATAGTTGGGTATTAGAATATGCAAGCTCTTGTGACCAGACGACATGGGTCAAATTCCCACTTCCGCTCAGAATATCAGCCTCTACGTGGAGTTTACGAGAGCTTGTCACGGTTATGTTGACTGAACCGAAACCAACGGTACCAGTAGTAGTTGTCTGTGCATAAAGCGATGCGTTACAAACCGTGATATTTCCAGTTGTAGGTTTTGACGAGGAATCGGTGATGACTTGTAATAAGCCCGAAACATACCAATTTTGTAGTATGGCGTGATCATCCTCAGCAGATACAACATCAATAGTGAATTCATGAGGCTTTCCGTCTGTGAGAAGAGGCACAAATGGAGTGACATCGAAAAAATAGCTCGGCAAGTCGAGCGCGCCGTATGCAGCGATTGGCCTTCCGATTCAGCTATCGTTTGAGCCCTACGCAACTTCACTCACCTCCAAAGGCTGGGAGCCAGCCCACCTGTGAAAACAACTGGGTATGGCAAGGCTGCGCCTGCAATTTTACCGTCAATTAGCAGCCGGATTTCTCGAAATGGCCCTTGTCCATAAGTTGTGCCGTTCGGAAGACTGGGTATGAACTCGCTTGCAACGTTGGAGTATTTTGAAATCTGTCAAAGTTTATGTGAGGCGTGTAGCGGGAGACGACTGACCCAAAATTCTCCTTGTGCATTGCCAGAAGCCATGATTTCTGTAAAAACTTTGACTGTGTTGGTCGGGAGAGTGATGTTCCGCTGAACAAGAGTGAGCAATACGTTTGAAGGATACTGGAAGAGATGGTCCAACAGAAAAACTTGGAGGAACTGGAGCCTCGTTCCCTGTGTTGTTTGCAAGAGTAGAAATGGGTACGATAAGGTCAGCCTTATTTGCGGGAGGATTCTCTCCTGAAGAAGCATAATATGTTGCGTGCACAACAGCTGTAGGACAAGAGGTCTGGAAGTGCATTTTTGTCATATTTAAGAAAGTACTTGCTGGAGTAGATCCCATCAAGGCCGGTTTGGATAAGGTTGTCAAGTTGAAAGATGAACGTCCCTTCGGTCGCAAAGAGCGGCATGTATCGTGATACGTCTTTGATGTAAGTCCAGATAATTCCATCGCCACGAGTGGGTTCGGGAGTGGATGTTCTCCAGACTCAAGGGGAAAATCAAAACAAGTCAACTAGTATGCAAAGGAGTAACTGACTCTCCACATTCTGGAACTTGAAATGGGCTAGTCTATCGTACTGTGTACCATTGCTAGTGACAGTAAGATTCAGCGTGATAGCTGCCCAAGATCCGACAGGACCGCAATCAGTAGGTGGCCTGTTTAAAAATTATGTCAGACCTAGAAAGCTAGAAAGCAAGCTTTTGGAACTGAACACACGTGAGTTGCACTACTTCAGCACTGTTTCAAATTGATGAGATGGAAGTCAGGGCAGAGTGAAAGTCACCTTCCATAAGAGAATGCGAAATCTCGTCTGAGTAGACTATTATCATGTGGCACATAAGACAGACAAGTAAACACACTGAAGGACTTTGACAGTACATTGCTTTGCATTTCTTGGAACAATGGGAGGTTGAGCAACTTGAAAATCTACGAGAACAGTTCCATGGACTGCCAATACGCCTAGGAAACAGATAGCGAGTAGTGCTCGAAGCGAAGACATGATTCACGGCATGGACATGGGTAAAAGGGTTAGTATATATCGCTATTCGAGGTCGTAATCCGGGGTTGATAAGCGCTTCGACCGTAAATACATGGCTGCATATGGTCCAGAAGCAAGAAGCGACTTCACCATTCAAAGTGTCAGATAACTCGCGTACCCTCGTGTCTACCAGTCGATCATAATAAATAAAGGTATAAATGTGATACACACCACCCAGACAAACTTGCAGTAAGTATACCTCAGCCTAAGAAGAGTCATAACCGACTCCACTACTTACAATAGGTCTACAATCTTTAATTTTGCCTTCCTCTTTTAGAACTGATGCTCGAAGACTTGATCACCTGTTGCCTGGGATTCCTTCCTTCCTGCAGGTTCTCCATTGTGGTCAGCATAAAGGCCACCCTCGGGGTCTTCTGGAAACTCAGCGACAGAGTCGCGAGAATCGTAGGTATCATCTGCCACAGGCCTATTCTTCTTCCTTCTTCTTGATTTCTTTCCCTGTTCCTCCGATTGGGAATATGCATCTTCCGTCCTGGCCCATCTATCCTTCTTCACTTTCTTCTCCTTCTTGCGTTTGGGAAGGGCAGCGTCCTCAAAATTGGCAGGATAATGCCATCTGGACGAACCACTACTGGAAGAGGGATTGTAATAGGATTCGTCTTCTGGGCGCCAGAGATCGCCATTGGGCTGCCTCTGGGGGCGAGACTCGATAGGTGTTAGGTCGATACTGGAGGCCTGCTCCTGTCCTTCTGCGTATGGTTGACTTTCAAGGGTGGAACGTGGAAGGCGGTCGTTGTACCGGTTAGCCCATTGCGATCTACGCTGGTGCCGTTCGATAGTCGAGGTGTCCACAAGACCATATCGCTGAGCCCATTTAGGTGTGCGTGCATGATTCTTATTATTCCGAATGTTCTGCAGGGCTAGCTGAGCAAAGTTTTAGAGGAGATGTAAATAGTATTACCTGGATATAAAAATTGTGGCCGTGGCCTGAATACAAATTTGAGCAAAAGCAACATCATGGAAGATAGAGAGCGTACCAGGTATATAGCCGCATATAGTCAAAAGAAGATTTAGCCAGAAATCCTTTCCTATTCCAAACCTTGCGGCGACAGCTGGAAAAGATGAGCAAGAAGATGATGGTAAGAATGCAAGGACAGACCAAGCGGGGGAAAGAGGGTGCCCATGATAAAGAGAAGAACAGCATAGCCGTGGTGCCGCTTGGGCTTGAGGTCGACGTTGGAGGACTGGATGTAGTATGAGGACATTGCGGAACTAACTCATGAACGGCCTGCCACAGTTGCTCAGGACTTGAAAAGGCCGGAGTTTCGTTGATGCGGCTGTGCTTATTACCCTGGGTATCTCTTGCCAAATCCGGCCTCGCCTTACGCTACCATGGACCACGACGACCATGTCCTCAATCTCTCCGACGTCGTCCACGACGAGACAATAGACGACGATACCCACCTCGACTCATCTTCTAGTCCTCAAAACGATCATCAATCTCCTTCGAATTCGCCCTTTGACTCGGAACTCCGTGCGCCCTATTCTGGTTCTGCCCACGCCCCACTTACAGATATTGACACGCTTGAACGCGAACTCGCGAGTCTGCTCGATCAGAATTCGTCAGCGGCAAATAATGCCCTGCTAAACGCTGCTGCTCAACAAAGGCTCGCCAATATACTGACTACCAATAACAGTGTTGGGAATGAAGAGCCTGGTGATGGCATCGCGGGTCTCGGCATAAATCTGAATGGTATTGCTGCTATGTTACAAGCTGCCAATGCGCAGAATGAACAACAACGCGTGGAGAAGGAACTGACAGCAAAGGACTCCGAGTACGCGCGCCAACGCGAAGCTGAGCTATCTGGGAAGGAACAACGGACGACTAGGACCGCCCCCGCTTTTCATTCGCTCACTGCTGGAGAAGCTTCTTCCTCGTCTCATAGGACAAAGAGAAGAGGAGAGGCCAGAAGTGGGTCAGAAGGCTCGGATTACTTCTTCACCGATCGCGACAGTGGAAGTGATGAAGACCTTGGTATTGATGGACATACAGAGTCATTAACAGCTCCCGAAACTTCACGGGCGCGAGTGAGTACGCCCTCAAGAAGTTCTCCTCCTGTACCTGGGGAATTCTCCGATATCAATGATATCCTAAATCAACTTTCTGCACAATTCGAACCTGGTCCTGCCCACGGGCATGGACACGAGATATCGACGCCTGACTCTTCGCCTGTAGTGTCTCATGTGCATCCTCAGCTGTCGGAAGCCGATTGCCACATAATACAATCCGCGAATCCTGACATGTCACCCGTATCTCGTCCAGCAGCGTCTCAAACTGTTGCATCAACATCTGCCATTCTTCATCCAGCTAACGTATTGAGAAAGGTCCCAAAAAAGCCAAAGGAGAAGGAAAAGGGACCTAATGTTCACGCCTGCGAACAAGACCATTGTAATAAATCCTTCACTAGGAGGAGCGATCTTGCTCGACATATGCGGATACACACCGGAGAACGACCATTTATCTGCAACCATGAAGGATGCGGGAAAACATTTATACAGGTATTTGGTGCACCATATCATCAATGGTTTGTTGCTGACTCTATCACAAGCGGTCGGCACTTCAAGTTCATGCACGAGTACATACTGGCGAGAAGCCCCATTGTTGTGAATACCCAGGATGCGGAAAGACTTTTGGTGATTCCAGCAGTCTTGCACGACATCGAAGAACACATACGGGAAAGCGACCTTACAAATGTGAGGATCCCACATGCGAGAAGACATTCACTCGGCGAACTACGCTCACCACACATATGCGCACTCATGACCCATCCTGGGTGCCAGATCCTAATGTGTAAGTACGAATACCTAATGGAGACTGATGTACTAAAGATTTGGAACCAGAAAATATAATTTTAAGGGGAAAAAACGGAAGATGAATGAGGAGGATGAGGACGACCATGACCTAGCTGAATCAGTTCGGACAATATCTGCGCTGTTTCAGGCTGGGAATGACATGCCACCGGCATCCGTTGACAGGTCTTTGGAGGTACGGGTGGCGAGTATCAGTGCGGAGATTGCGGCTGCGATTGCAAAGGCCCAATCGCGGGTATATACGGGTGATGAAGACGAGGATGATGATGAGCAATCCGGTTCTGGGCAGGAGATCGATGGTCCAGAGATAATCGGCCCAAATACCAGTGGGATACGTGGGCTAGGCGAAGGTGATACCCGGGCAGAAAGGCGGTTGGATGAGGAAGATGATGATAGTGACGCCTTCCCAGTACCATTGCGGACGCGCAAGGGTAAGGACTCGCCAGTGGCTGGCACGAAGAGGAAACGCTGAGATGCTGGGACTTTTATATTAACACTTATGTTGTACTAAATAATTACAATTGTAATTTTACCACGTAACATACACTAGCTAATTTCACAGTGCCGGAGGTCCAAGAGAGAGCCGCGAAGTGTTTCGATTAGATAAGATCCAACGTAAGCTTATGGATGCTCGTGAAAACGGCCCAGGGGTTTTCGGTAACGCTGTACCGTCCGACTTGGTCCGTCTCCTATAAGAACGACGAGCGCGTAACAACTTCTCATTTTGCTCAATGGCCACCGAAGAAACACCAAACACCGATCTCATCACTCTCACTCGGTGTGTCGGCTGAGTTATGATTACCCTCGTCATTATTAACGATCTCCTCACAGCCATGTCCTGTCCGATCAGTTCAGGTTGGGCGCGTCTGCGACGGGCGATCTGACACTTCTGTTGACCGCAATCCAAGTCACCTCCAAGTTCATTGCCACCAATGTTAGGAAAGCCAGGCTTATCAATCTGTAAGTCCTCTTCTGGCATGTGAATACGCAATCCAACCCTCGCCGCCAGTGTTGGTCTTGCTGGAGAGACGAACGTCCAAGGCGAGGAACAAAAGAAATTGGACGTGTTATCAAATGATATCATGATTAACGCCCTACGAGCTTCACGCAAGACTGCGGTCCTCGTTTCGGAAGAGTTAGAGGACGCGATCATTATTGAAGAGCCATATAAGGGCGCATATTGTGTTGTTTTTGACCCTCTAGACGGAAGCAGCAACATCGATGCCGGTGTCAACATTGGAACCATCTTCGGAATATACAAAATTGTAAGTGTCCTGATCGCACCTCCATATACAGCGTCTGAGATCCCATCTCTTCCAGAACCCTGGTTCCAAGGGAACATTGGAAGATGTACTTCGCCCTGGTAGCGAGATGGTTGCAGCTGGGTACACTATGTGAGTTTGACCACCCTTTCAACGCACGGCAACTCACGTTGGTCAATCAAGGTATGGCTCCTCTGCCAATCTTGTGCTCTCCACAGGGCAAGGGGTCAATGGTTACACGTTGGATGCTTCACTCGGAGAGTTCATTCTCACCCATCCGAATGTACGGCTGTTTTTGTCTTGTCCCCAGATTTTGATCTTGACGTTCCAAAGATTCAAATCCCGACGAGGGGGAAGATATACTCATTCAACGAGGGAAATTCGATGTACTTCCACCCACCAGTGACCAATTACCTGAACTCCATTAAATACCCTGTGCCACCCAGGACGCCTTACAGTGCGCGATACATTGGTTCTATGGTTGCTGATGTACACCGCACACTTCTCTATGGAGGCATTTTCGGATACCCAGACGACAAAAAGAGTAAGAGTGGAAAGTTGAGGCTGTTGTACGAGGCATTCCCCATGGCATTCCTGACTGAACAGGTACGTTGGCGATCTTGTGGATTATGAGTAATGGCATCTCATCGAAATTGATACCAAAGGCTGGTGGCATTGCGACAACTGGAACGGGACGAATTCTGGACATTGTTCCAAAGAGCATCCACGAGCGGTGCCCAGTATTCTTGGGAAGTAGAGACGATGTACAGGACCTGATGAAGTTCTATGCTGAAAAGAAATAGTCATATTTGTATCTGTATAAATAAATATGTAATAAATGATGATATCCGCATTCTGACCAAAGTAATGACCTCAATGACATCGAAACCTCGTATCAGTCTAAAGCTCTCTGCAAAGCCTCTCGACCCAGGAAACAACCCTCAGGTAAATCAGCCTCGGTATACTGTCAGACTTGCTCATTCCCCATAGTCCGCAAAATCCGAGCCCTCAAGTCGTAAAAGGGCAAAACACCTCGTATTCTCTGACGACGAAGGTAGTGGTCAGGACCGGGACCGGGACCGTGATTCAGCTACTCGGAGCTCTCCCTTCGAACCTCCAGCTCAACGCACGCGTGTATTGGCAGAGGATTCTGGCTCTGAACTTACTGAGCCTGAGTCCGAACTCGAACCCGAGCCTGAGCCTGAGACTGATTCATACCCCCTTTCCCAACCCTCGTCATCTTCTCATCTAAAGAGGACCAAGAGTCGAAAGCCCACTGACGGACCTTCTGCTAAAAAGAAGAGAATACAACAGGATGGAAGTTCTGATGAGGAGTATCACGCTCTCGCTCCTTCCGGAGACGATGACGACCTCGTAGTACACTCGAAACGTCAGTCGAAGCTGACGGCCAAGGCTAAAGCGAATACGGGCAAAAGTAAATCATTCACTGTCGGGGCAAGAGATGAACGTAAGGCTGGACGACCACAACAATCTAACTCTACGGAGGCAAGCCGCAAAGCAAGGACGAAGCGAGCGCGGGAAGTATCTACAGCAGAGGATGATCTCGTTGAAGTCGTTGATGATACGGAGACCAGGCCGGATACTCGTAGCCCATCACCACCAAAGGAACCGGCTGCTCCGCCTGCGAAGCGGCGCAAATACCCCACAATCAAGAAGAACAAGGCGGCGGGGGCGACGACAGACTCTGCGCCATCGTCAAAGACAGTGTCCAATGCTGTCGCAAAGTCTACCGTCGCGAAAGTGCCCGATCTTCCAAAACCTACCTTGGTAGGATCAAGGGTGCCTCCTATGATGGTTGGGAACACAGATTTCGACCTTAGAGATGAAAGTGTATATAAAGCACTATTTAACCAGGTGCGTTGTTTTCCTGTTCGTGCCTTAGAGATGTTGACAGATCATTTCATTGAAGTCCGGCAACAACACGCTCCGTTCAGGAATGGCTAGACAAAAAAAGGACGAGGAAAAACGGAAGGAATTGAACAAAATGAGAGATGAAGCGAGAGCGAAAAGATTATCCGAGATGGTGAGTCGACGCCACTTTGATGATTCTTTAGCATATGCTTACTTTTGGTATTCTTAGACCCCGTCTTTTGATCTGCAAACTCAATATGAGAAGATCAAGCGCTTCGAGGAAACATTGGGTCATCGTCTGTTCCCAAACGTTCTTGCTACTAAGTGGAGAGATTTGTACGATGCCGAAAAAAAGAAGGCGTATAAGGAGCAAACATTGTCGACAGGTGGGAATGGCCAAAATGGTCAAGCGCGCGTTCATTCAGAATTGGGTATGTAGATGATATGTCTCCTTGGTGATATCTCTATTGCGACTATTAATACATATGCTTTGATTTCCACCATTCTATGGAGAATAAAATGGGAGTCCAAAGCACGAGATATGCACATCGACAATAACACTGCTTTCTCGTGGAGCATGTTGACTCGGGGCTCGTACATAGTTTGCCTTGGAAAGTAAATTCCAAGTGACTATATGTCTTAATATTCCAGCGGAATATCTGTCCTCATCAATATAAATTCTAACGTGAAACAGTCAATGGACTTCAACAGGTCACGACTCGAATCCAAAAGAAAGTATGTTCACTTCATACGTACAGATAATTGGCAGGACAGAGGCGGTCAGCCTTGTGATCTTCCAGCAGCTCGATAGTTGAGATGGTTTTAAGTAGGCGTCAAAAAGGATTATTCATGTGTAGTCAGTACAGATTCCAAATTGTCTGCGGCCTTTTGTATTTGAGCGAAGCAAGTCTGAAACCATCTCTTCGAGTCTTTTGGGGGTGTGGCGGACTCGGAAGTTTGTAGGTTCATTGCCCGCATCTGGTCTACTAGACTTGGCTCCTGTAGAAGTTCCGGAAGAACCGAACGAAGGCCGTCGATGACTTTGATGAACGCAGCCAACTCTGTCGAGGTTTCCGAGGGGGTTTGAGGGGTGTATAGTGTGGACACTAGGTCGTCAGAAGCAACGACCAGCGAAGATGAGCGTGGAGGTAGATAATCCACATTTTTTACGAAGCAGTTGGGTTGGGAAGCGACTGGTATTGTCAATACATCCTTGATGATGCGTTTATGGAGGAGTGTGGATAAGCGAAGTATAGCATGAGCCTAGCGAGATGAAATGAAGGGACGATCAGAGTGCAAAAAGACAAAAAACCAAACCTTCTTAGTTCGCTCCAGTTCTTCAGCGGTCATACGCGTTTTAGAATCCACGCCGAGTTCGCTCCACCCATCATCTTCCCAGTCATCTGCAGGTACGTCATCTGCTGAGCTTTGAGCCGTAATCATCCCATCAACTTCTTGGAGTCCATCGTCCAAAGAGGCCTGGTTCTGAGCCAGAATTTTCTGTACGGCGGCAATGTTATCTTGAGATAGGCCAGATCGGGCGTGGCTGATGATTTCATGGACAGCTCCAGTCCTTACTAGATATTCGTCGCCAACCTTGCCCGTACTCGTTGATCTCTGGGTTTCATCGATATCGAGAAATGTCTGGAGCAGGGCCTTCACGGCTATAATGACATCTCTTGCCACTGAGGTGATCTCTTGAGTCAAAGTGGACCCATGGTCCGGGCCAAAAAGACGAACACAACGAGACAGAGCGGTAACTTTGTTAGATATGTCTTTGAGTGGGGTTATAGAGGCAGAGTATGTAGGAGATGAGGGCTTGAGAGCAAGAGATAGTTTGGTAGTGGCCGCGTAGATGAGTGAGAGAAGAGAAATGAAATCTGTGCGTAGGGTGGAGAGCTCTGGAGGGCTCTGGACGGGCAAGGAGGGGACATCGAGGGACTGGAGAGCGACTTGGCAGGCGGCGTGTGCGAGTTGGAGAGACTCGGTCGCTGGAGACAATGGCATGGCAGTCAGGAGAGACCACGTGCCCTCTAGATTTTCTTACTTTGACGTCGACGGTCCATGGTGGTGAGTGGTGTTTCCCCGTGCGGGCAGTCCATTTCTAACGACGACTATACAGTTTCTCGAGGCGCTGCGCCTGGCAGCGCGTCCACTCGCAAGGACAGCACCATCCTTGTCTTCTCGCCACCTTTTGACCGCCACATCGGCTGTCTACCGGGTACAAGCTTCTCCGCCTTCCGTCCTCGCTCTTTACTCTCGCCGTCCATTCTCCTTGGCATCCATTTTCTCTCGTACTCCCCCTCCACAAACCCCTTCTCCGCTCATCGTTGCCCATATTTCTCGTTTAGAGGCAGAAGCCAACGTCAGCCCGCATGATGTTTTCAAGCAACTCGCATTGTTCCAAGCCCTGGCCGATACTAAATTCAAATCATCCTATGATCTCATAATCAGTCGTTGGGAGCGAATGTGTGAATTCGTACGTGTTGGTCCCTTTTTGAACTCCTCTCGTTCACTAGTCATTTTCAGGATAGTACTTCCCCGCTTTTGCAGTCTGAAGCCGCCTTCCGACTTTACCTTACGGCCCTTTTACAAACTGGACAGCGATTTTCAATCAGCCCTGCTGTACGTCGGCGAGACAGTCTACTTGCTTCAACCCAGGTCTCGAATTCCGTAGGGTCGGATGCGTCAGAAGCTACGACCCCATCGTCAAGCTCTACTCCATCTACTGCTACAGTTATATCTTCAAGTGAACAGATTGCACAGACAGTTCTTGCAGGTCAACCGGCAACTTTTGACCCGCCGTTGGGAAGATTGCAAGCAGCTTATGAACCAGGTGGTTCTCATGCTCCCATTCAAGTATCGATAGTGGAACGTGAGTCTCATTCAAGCGAGGTCTTTTCCACATTTATAATAACGGTCTTGACAGGCAAAGGGTCCTGGGTTCCCGGCATCATTCGTACCGTACTGGGCTTTTTCCTCGGTGCATTCGGTATTAATATCTACATTTATTCTTCTCTATCTTTTCTAACATGACTATAGTTATTCTTGTGGTCCTTGCCGTACTTCTTGAAAACTCAGGATTCATGAAAGCGGGCCCGCGACAATCTCAGTTTGAACCTTCCGAAGGAAAAACCGTCAAATTTTCTGATGTCCACGGCGTTGACGAGGCGAAAGAGGTACGCATCCGTGCGCTCTCATTTCAAGTATTAGCATTCGATATCATGACCGTAGGAATTGGCAGACGTTGTACAATTCCTAAAGGACCCAACAGCATTTGCCTCTCTCGGTGGTAAACTACCCAAAGGGGTGTTGCTTACGGGGTTTGTTGCTTTATTCAACTACAGAATGTCTAAACCTCACCGTTCCCCAGACCGCCAGGGACAGGTAAAACCCTTCTTGCCCGTGCTATTGCAGGAGAAGCTGGTGTTCCTTTCTTTTTCGCCTCCGGGTATGTCATACATGCTTTTTGTATAGTCCTACTTCCTAATTCGGTCACAGCTCTGATTTCGAGGAGATGTTTGTTGGCGTTGGTGCAAAACGGGTTCGAGATCTTTTTGCGGCGGCCCGGAAAAAGGAACCCTCGATCATTTTCATCGACGAACTCGATGCTGTCGGCGGAAAGCGTAGCAGCCGTGACCAACAGTACATGAAGCAGACCTTGAATCAACTCTTAGTTGAGATGGATGGTTTTCAGCAGAGTGAAGGTGTCATCGTGATCGCAGCAACCAACTTCCCTGAGAGTCTGGATCAGTCAGTCATTGCCACCTGGAGTCCAAGAGATGTGCTTATCCTGCTTGCAGGGCGCTCGTTCGACCTGGCCGATTTGATAGAACAATTGCTGTCCCACTTCCAGATGTTCGTGGTCGAGTACAAATTCTTAAACACCATATGCAAAGTGTCACCGTGAGCAGTGGTGAGGACCTTTTCAATCTGATTTCTTGCATTGTGATAGACGTGACTCTGGTGTGTGGCATTCTTTTCTGTCAGATGTCGACCCCAAGATTCTTGCACGGGGCACTCCGGGATTTTCAGGTGCAGATTTGCAGAATATGGTCAAGTGTGTATAAGATTTCTGTTTCTCTTTCTATTGATGCTGATTATTTTACAGCCAAGCCGCCATTCAAGCATCAAAGGACCGCGCATCCGAGGTAATGTTGAAACATTTTGAATGGGCAAAGGTAACTATTTTACACCACTTTCTCTGTCATATGCCATGCTGAATATTGATAGGATCGAATTATCATGGGTGCCGAACGCAAGAGCCAGTACATTGAACATGATGCTAAACTTGCAACTGCATATCATGAAGTCTGTGACCATATCGTTCTTTTATGGTTCTTTATCTCATTTTATCAGGGAGGACATGCTCTAGTGGCCTTGTATACAGATGGTGCCATCCCTTTGCACAAAGTCACTTGTGTTCCACGAGGTCATGCTCTTGGATATGTGCGTTCTTGAATGCAAGCCAATGGAGTTGTTATAACAGATTTCTCACACATAACCTTAGACTTCATTACTACCAAAGGATGATCGCTTTTCCATTAGTCTAAAAGAATATCGCGCGGAGATTGATGTATCTATGGGCGGACGTGTTGCTGAGGAATTGAGTACGTGCCACTTAATTCAATGAATTTCGTCAACTCTGACCAGTTGTTCTCTCTGTCCAGTCTATGGTGCTGATGGCGTGACCAGTGGTGCAAGTTCAGATATTCACAGCGCAACTCGAACCGCGCGAAATATGGTTAAGGTAGTGGCAAACATGTCTCTTTTCTTGTTGTATTCAAAAATTATTCCAGCGATGGGGATTTTCTCGCTTGGGCCCAATATTCTACGACGATCGAGATGATATGTTGAGTACCGAAAGGAAAGAAGCAATTGAGGAGGAAGTTTCCAGGTATGTTTTGTTTCTTTCCTTGCTTGAATGGTCCTCTGCTTTGCGCGCTGGATCTGTGGAGGATTGGTGACCAAACAACTCTTTTTACAGGCTTGTGCGGAATGGTGAAGCTCGCGCCACCGCTCTTCTGACAGAAAAACTTGAAGAGCTTCACAGGGTCAGTTCTAAACTAACTCAACGAATCTCATACCTGATCAATTACCCGCAGCTTGCGCATGCTTTGGTTGAGCATGAGACTCTGGACGCTGACGAAGTCAGAAAGGTGATCAAGGGCGAACCAATAAGGACTATCACCGAGGTATTAGACGAGGAGATTTCGAACTCAGAAAGTCAGAAAAAGACTACCTCATGAGTTGTGGACACATAAACTGAATTCACATTGTTTGGATGAATTCAAGTGTCGAGACATGACCCTTGACGCTTGTAGCCAGAAGGATAGTCCGCCAGGCTCATTGCGTTTGGAGTGGCAGCTTTCTTATAAATTGTTCCAGGTTTTCATGGTTACATATTCAAATACTTACAGGCTGTATGTATCCTTTGTCAAACTACTAATGATACCGTTAACACTTGGTGTTGAATTCAATTTTTCACATTAGTACTTCACTAAATCATCGTTGTTAAAGTTCCAACCTATTATCGGAGAAATAGACCGCAGAAACTTATAAACATGCATTCAGTGTGAGGACAAAAGTACATGATTCCTCAAAGTTTGGACATGATCCAACTTCACTTTTTCAGTCTTTACTGTTTCCAGTTTTTTCTTTATGGTGACTATTCCTTTGCAAATTATGTAATGGCAACATAGTGTGTGTGTGTGTCATCCGGCGCCGTAGGCGCTTTCCTATTCGTTAAAGGGCTAGTTACATGAGGTAGAGGTAGTATGTCAGTCCCCTACAGTACGTCATGGGGTAGCTAATTACGGACACTTCCGCGGGTACTCCGGCCGGATATCTTTTCAAGTGTGCCGGTTACGCCTCGTAACCACTTTACTACAATTTGATTCCGTCGGAGTTCATACTTATCTTCACTACATTTTTATCCCAGACCATCTGCCGTTGACGTGCCTTCCCTGCTTATACCGGCCTTTAGACTCCGCACTGCTTTCCCCTTCACTTAACCATTGTAGGTAATGGTAGTATATATACTTGAGCACTTTTTTTTTTCTTTTTTGGTGGTTCTATGGACCACAGGGCGTATCTCCAAAGGTAGCTCCCGTGTTAGAACCCTAACAGGGTGTAAGTAAGACTGTCCTCAGTACAATGCGTATAATTGACTGAATACCGTACCTAACAGCGTGTAAGTAAGACTGTCTAGGTACATTATTAGTGTGTTCGAAGTTCGAGCGCAAGGGTGGAATGGCCATTGTGGTGGTTGAGTGCAAATTTGGCTCGGAACGGCATCCTTTCGGTGTTTCTTCTATCTCAGCCGGGTACACAGGATAGAGGTACAGATATGGGCTTCTAGAGCTGATTATCTCCACGCAGTGCAATGATAAGTTGATCTTAAAGAAGTCCATAATACACGACACTCAGGCTGGCTCCCTACTCTAGTAATACAAGTTTCTTCTAATCGACGTTCTCGTGTCACCAGGCTGCTGATGCAGGAGAATATCACATCCAGTTTTGATCTTGAATTTGACATATTTAAACTCAACTAGAGACCACTGCCAGTACTATAGCTAGAAGGGCTCAAGGTCACTCAGTACTGACAATGAGTGTCGACCCCCGTTTCTTGCTATATAATACTCATGGTGTCAGATCCAGAAAAAAAAACAATCTGAGATGGCACTGGCAGGCGTCCCCGTGCTTGTTGAATGTTTTTTTTTTCCAAGAAAAAAGTATTGGTCGATTTAGAGAATAAGTAGGCGCTTGAATCCAGCGAGATGGCTCGACAGAAATTTCTTGTAAGGTGGCCATGTGCACTTGTGTGTGCTTCACGGAATTTCAACGGATTTTCGAGTTGTGGCGCTAACTTAGTGCCTTCATTTGTGGACCGGAAGTTTGTCTGTCAACGTTATGTAGTGTTAACCAGAGGTACTGTGACGCAAAAGGCTTGCCAGTCAGAGACGTTCAAACACATTTTCTCGGCGCTGGCTGTCACTAGATACTTACCTGGAAAAATGCAATGTCCACGACATTATATTCAAGTTATTATATACATCTTTACACATATTAGTATCATTACAAAGGCGTGATGGACTATCTTAACTATCTTAAGCATCCAAGTTAAAATCGACGAGCATTTGATCGTCAATGCCACCATCTCCATAATCGTCTTCATCATTATTATTTTCTTGTGCCTGGGCCAAGACCTTTTGCTTTGCTCGAACCTTTTCAATGTCCTCTAGGGTCCAAAGAGAAATCCCGGTCTGGTTTTCGTTCGGATTCTGGGATATTGAACGCATGAAAAGTTTGGACAGAGTCAGAGCCATGTCAGTCGAAAGATTTGAAGCCGTCTCCGTGATATACTGGTTAATCCACCGTGGAAGCTTAGCACGCTTATCAGCACGCGCGAAACGCTATAGGTCTAATCAATCTCCAAGGTTGATTGACTCGATTTTTTGAACAGTCACCTTATCCGCAAACACCATAAGACCCCAATCCGTTTTACCCCTTAGCACGCGACCGACACACTGAGCCGCGTTTCGCATGGCATCAAACCCTAGGAATTCAGATTCGCGTATTCGATATGCATCCCGAAGGTATTCCAAACGAGCTTTGAGGATTCGACTTTCTGTGTACTGATACGGAACACTTGACATGATCAAGTTAGGAGTAATATTATCTAGGACGAACAAACAGCACTTACCCAAACATGATAACAGCACGGCCATAGTTATGGTCGAAGTCAATTCCTTCGGACACTTTACCTCGAGCTACAGATAGGAGGACGGCACCTCGTCCATTATCACAAGCCTGGAAAGGATGTCAACAATATGATCTTCACGTGATGTATAAACTGACCCTCCGATAATTCTCCAAGGCAATGCTGGTTTCGTTCGCATCCGGAGTTTCAACAAATATGAGTTTATTTTTCCAAACTTCATTCAGGATCCCCTAGAACTCCTCACATGTAAAACTTCATGAAGAGTAACCAGAAAACTCACCATATCATTCCATGCAGCAACAATTGATTCCATGTAGAGATAACTAGGAAAGAAGGCCACAATACCGTCCGGGACAATTTTACTGTATTCAATAAGAATGCTGCCAAAGTTGCGAACCACAGCAGGGTCATTTCTAACTTCAAATCTAGAACTGATCGCCACTTGATCACTCCCTCTAGTTATGACCTATAGGGTATGATCAACAGTGACACGACTGGCCAGAGGAAAAAATCACCTACCAAAGGAAGGAAAGCGTTTCGGGTCAAAGTCATAGCATAGGTTTCTTGTACAACCGGAGTAAATTGCAGCATTTTGGGGTACATGTCTAACGGAGAAATCGTGCCGGATGTTATGACAACACTGCTAAAACGTTCAAACACGGGTTTGATGGCGAGAGAAGGGTCAAGACAGCTAATCACGATTTGATCAGTCAAGGAAATAGGATAGAAGTTCACGAGGCACAAACGTAAAGTGAAATACAGGATTGGGCACGGTCGCATTGTCGGTTTCGAAAGGTTCTAAGATAAGCAAAAAACCTGTATTTATAGATAGTATCAGTTGTGAATATACGAAACAGCAATTGCCAAACATATACCTTTTTCATACGTCGCTACCAGGGTTGCAAAGCTTGCGACTTTCTGAAGGGCTGAATGTTCGTCCAATCTACCAATATTCAGAGTACGAATCAAGGACTGCAACCGCTCGGCACAGAATCTACGCGGAAACTGTTAGGCCTGGCCAATGACAGGGCAAAGGAAATACCTAAGTGGTCGTCGTTCAATATACGTGATGTCCTTCAAGTGTTGAAGGAACGACAGAGGGGTTTCTGCTACAACATGGAGGACTCGCATTCGCGTCTAAAAGAAGTTACCAGAATGAATAATAAACTAGAAGGACGGAAACGGACCTTGAGATATTCGACAAAACGCTTCAGAAAGGCGACGAAATGTTCGGCTTTTCTGATATTTCCAGGAATAGCTTCATTGAGAAGATCATCTGGCAGGACTGGCCAGACAGTCAGCTTCCATGCTCCTAGACATTTCCACGTGACGTGAACGTACGAGGGCTTGCAATGAAACCATCATTATCATCAACGGCATCTTGCAGGCCCTCAACAAGCTTCGCATATTCGTCTTGGAGCTTCGCCGCATCCGTCATTTTTACCCTGTATGGAAAGTAGCAAATGTCAGGGTGTTCCATACGCATGTGTCTTGACATACTCTTCAATTTTCTCGCCTAGTCTGGTGACGCTGCGGGTTGCTGAGTCCAACATGGGCCGGGTTAAGTCGATGCTGAGTGACTCTATGCAGACGTTGTCTTCAGGTATGGTACCATCAGTGTCATCGAACTTTCAGATAATAGGGCGTACCAATGTTGTGGGCTTCGTCAAAGACTACAATAGCATCTTTTGACAATTCTTTTGAAACTTGTTCCGCAACCTTGGGGTCCAATAAGTAGTGGAAAGAATATATAATGATGTCAACAAATGGCATCTATATATTATCAGTATTCACACGCCAACCAACCCATGCCATAACGGACCATTCGGCGAACTGTGAAATACGGGCATATTTCTTTGTCGCGTCCATACTGTAGCACGTCCGCCAAAGTCCAGATTCCAGGCGGGACAAGGTTTCCTGGTTCCAGTTTCGCTAGATTCTGAAGTGTCCTCAAAATCGACGCGACCAATAGCTAAAGGGCGTGTATTTACTTCGTGCCAGTCACAGAGATCCACAGAGCCAGGGTTTGCTCTACCCTGTTCACATGCAGCAGCGTTTGTCATATCACGGCATCGCGCATCTACTACTTTTCCCTTCTTCTCCTTCGAGACCTGGCACGGTGCTGGGTTACATTAATCACAACGCACGGCCACGGCCAACGTACCTCTGGGTGTATGCAAAGATTCTTTCGGCTCGTCAGGCCGAGCCCTGAATAATTTGTCTCCTTCTCCCTGTCTTCATCAGTTTCCGCTTGGGATATACGGTATGCCATCAGGCGCTTGAGTTCAGCGAGAGCTTTTTCGATTTCAGGAACAGTCCGTGAGCAGTATATGAGTTTTCTCCGCATTGGATAGAACTGCCACAAAGATGAGGTTGAAGATGTATTGATCTGAGAAAGTCTCATTCACCTGTTGATATGAAACAATTAGGGAAAGCAAAGAAACAGTTTTCCCTGTACCAGAAGGCATCTCCAGTACACAGTGCCCCTAGTTATGTCAAATTCACATTTTCACCAAAATAGTGCAAGAGAGGGCATACAGTGGCATCAAGGGTCCTTTTCAAATCACACATGTAAGCATACTGTTCTGCAATTGTCTAGGTGTGGTCATCGGTCGTCAAACATGGCATAGCTGCTCACCAGGATAGATTCGGTCATAAGGAAATATGACCTATGACTTTTCAGTGTTTACGGGTTATTTCCATTAAATTCAAAAACGCACAGGCAGGTTGTCAATGAAGAACTTCATGCTGAGCCACCAAGGGGTTTATTCTCCCAAAAAAGTATGGATCGCGCCAGTAACGAGTTCAAATGAGAAAACTAGCGTCAATGTCGATCCATTCACGGATAAATACTAAGTGCCGTTGAGTATGACAGACAAAAGCCCCAGTAAAGTCGGTTCTGTAATACTTTCCTTACGGGGACAATCGATTTGTCACGTCACGTCACCCGCTTTTATTTAATCGTGACTGTGTAAAAGTATACAACCAAAAAGTTGTTTCGTATAGGAAGGTGTTGGCAAGGACATCCAGAAATGCAATCAGACCTACCGGATGGACGGACTCAGCCTGACTTTCCAAAAGTCAGATGTTCTGCAATCATCTGACAATAATACATTAAATTGTCTATCGTCCAAAGTCCAAGTAGGCTTTCAAAGTATGCGAATACTACATGCGGTTCGAAAGGTACGTAAATACATACGAAAGGACTTCATAAGACATGGTACAGCAACGTGATCATGTGGTGTCTTGTCCAATGCTTTGGACGGCTTGAGAGACTGCATCAAGGAAACCTGGTTGGCTGTTATCGGAGGTGAGGGCACTGAGTAGGTAAGGACAACGGATACGAAGCTTACCCTTGTCCGAGGGTTGTATATCCATCATTGGGAGATACACCTAGCGTATTTGGTACCGAGAATTGTGAGGTCTCATTGACGACCGGTGAGACTGAAATTGCCGTCCCTGGTTCTGCAGTGAGGTTTCCTTGGCCCCACTAAATAGATCATGGTAAATAGCAAGCTCCAGTCGTGAATCAAACCTTGCCTGGTAGTGTATAGTTCCGATGTTATTTTCGAGGGCCACTAGAAGAAGTTGAGCAAAAAGACGTCGAAATGTCAGAGAGTGATATACTCTGCATGATTTGTTTGTATGCATCATCACGTTGGTCATCAGTCACATTCCCAATGGGTTGTGTAATGTTCGTCGGCGTTGCTTGATGAAGGATATTAGACTTGGAAAAATAGAGAATTGATGGAACATACTGGAATCGTTGCCAAAGGGTGCCACCGTCGAATTAAATGGAACAAAAGAAGGTAAATTCATTTGCGTCACCAGTCCAAACCCAGTGAGTAAACTAGGTTTGTTGAAACTAAAATAAAACAGAATTAGCGACAAAACCGGCAGAAGGTTGTTCTTACAGATTGGCGGTCGAAGAATGAAGTTGGATCCACTCCAGAGCAGTCTGTAAAGTCTGATTGAAAGCAGGGAGGCTGGGGTCTGGTGCAATGTCTTGGTAGTTGAACTGATCAGGGAAGAACTGGAATGAGCTGAAACCGATTTGGGGGATGCCAAGAATGTCCTGGCTGTCCACTCCGTGTGATCCGTCGAACGCCGGCATCAGAGAAGTGTCAAGGTCAGATTGGCGTTTTGTTTCTACGGTAGAGGAGTCAATTGTTAGCGATCTCGATGGGAAAAATCATACTCACCCCGGGAGGCTGTCCATCGGCCTCTGATTTTGACGCCATCAGGTTGGACACCGGCACGTTTCTGACGCTCTCGCTCTCTTTTCCAAGCGGCTTTTCTCTCTTTCAAGAGTTTCGCCTTGGTCTTAGTTTCAGGGATGCTGCGACGCCTTCCCGGCGTAGGAGACGTCTGAGGCGAAGGCGCAGGAAACAATTTCCTGCAACCAGTACTTTTCATGCAAAAGAACCCTTGATTACTGTATAACGTCATCTTAAAGCTTGGTCATGGGTAAAGGGATGGAAATCCTTACCCAGAAGACACGAGGTGATTGGGATCCATCTTCTTTATGTTGGTGGCAGTCACGTTGTGCCATGTGGTAATATTATTAGCCTGACAAGTTCGGGAACTATGGAGCGTAGAGTTGCATCTAGAAAGCCTCGTCAAGAATTCACGGAGTGTTTAGTAGTATGTTGACCGACTGAGGATCATTGGCTACTTCCCTAGACAAAGTGTTGGATATTTTATCATGAGAAAAAGGGTTTACTGACCAGCTGAAGACATTGGTCCTGTTCGCGTATCGAGTTACGATCTGGTTCGTATAATTCAGGAAAGCGTCAATAAGCGTTTGATTTGTGAAAAATTGATCGTGTTCTTGTGGGCCGCCGAAATTACGAACATAAGTGTCCATACCACCTGATAGACGTTAGGCTTAGAGGTCAGTCGCGTGAAAATTAAGCCGTAACACTCCACACACCGTAAGAGTTGCTCAACACATTCCGCGCCAAAGTCGTATTTGAGGTTGTATTGCCTGAGATCTGATTCGAACTATCAGGCATTGATAGATTAAGATTGCCAATATTAGGATCGCCAAGCATAGGATTCCAATTGTTCGTGAGAGAGAGCAGAACATAAAGACCGTGGTTTTGCGCTAGTTCCAACACTTTGTCCAACTTTTGCAACCCATTAGGCCCAGTGTTGATGTTTTGTGTTCCATTAACGAGAACTTGGAAGAATGTTCCATTCTGAGGAACAGTATCGACATCTGATTTACAATTGTATATTGAGTGATAGACATAGAGGAATGAAGGAGGAACAAACCATTGAATGCCCACGTTCTGACTACTGTGAAGTTGGCTTTGGCGATATCCGCCAAAGTGTTATTGATATCTTCGTCAGTGTTCAAGGCGCTCAACCAGTATGCATTGGTCCCGATGACGTTGAAAACGCTTGAGCATGGTCAGTCCTGCTGAGAAGGCAAGGTAAGAATGAGTGTGAAGTAGATACCTTCCGTTAACAAAAAATCGACCGTCTTGGGTGGTAATAAAGGGAGTATTAGGAACACCATTCCACCTCTTCGCTGTCTGAGTGGTTTGGGTAGGGTTGATCGCGGACACCGCGAGCACTGCAAGAAACAGTAGCCAGGGAGCGCAGAACATGGCGACGGGCAAGAAGGACCGAGATGCGAGGACATCGGTATTATTATAAGTACTGGCCGCGTATTATTTCCGTGTTCTGCACGTGTTTTGAATCTAGATAAGTAATAGAAGAGGCGCCCTCAACGTGGGGCAAGCGACATATCGTGTCCATTTTGTAGGCCGTATAAGGAATAGATGTCAGCTGGCTATAGCCGATTTTGGTTAGAGGCACATGGAGAAGACCATGGGGTACATATTCGCCAACTTCCAGAATCCCGACTCCGACCGCTGCATCAACATCCCTACTCAGGCCTCGACTTGGAATCTACTTATGTTCAGAGGATCTATACACACTATTGTTCGGTCCTCTCCACTTCACAGGGTCGCGCATCCATTATGGCGCCGTTACTCACACGACTCTCTGAAACGTGTTGTGACTTCTTCTAAAGTTCTGTGGTTTGGGAAAGGCGTCATCAAGTACACCCTCATTGCCTCTCTCGGCGTCGTTGTTGCTACTGTTGTCGGCTTTGAGGGAACACACCTGTGGATCGAAAAAGTCGAGTTAGCTCCAGAACAAGACCCTGAGGTAAAATCCTGGGAGTGGGACCAGGATGTCGAGAAATGGTCTGGCGATTCGGTTATGGGCGGAACTGACCCCGCCCTTGGACACCACGGTCGGCATCGGGTCCGCGCTGCATGGGCGGCGTACAACTGGGGTGAGGGCAAAGCGGCAGCCGTCATCGCTCCGGATATGAAAATTCCACGCGATGAGAGTCGGTTAGAAGATTTGCAGCTGGTAGACGCGAATATGAAAACCGCCGACACTTTCCTCCGAGGGGCGCTTCGTGTTGCGAACGAACGAAATTCTGACGGGCACCTCCACCCGGCAACGATAGTACAACTCATTTCTCGACACGCCTCCATTCTCGAGCGACTGGGTGGAACAGCTCTGCAGGAATCAAAAATTGAATACGAACAGGCATGGGCCGGTTTTTCTGGCGAAGGACTTGGCGCTGCGAACATCGCTGTGAGGCTCGGAGAAATCAGTCTCCACCTGAATCAAGAACCTGATGCCGTTCTATGGTGGTCAAGGGCCATCAAACTCACGCTTGGCGGGGTCCCAGACGATTTTAAAACACTACCTACAGCCCTTGGGAGTTTACCGTCGTCCCCTCGCGCCCAGCGCATTTTGGCCACCACACTTGTCTCGTTGTCTGCCTTCTATGCCCAAACCGGAAAACTAAATCAAGCACAAGCACTTGAGGAAGCGACGCTAACCCTACTTCGCACCGTGCCACTTCCCACACCCTTGACATCGGTATCCCCTCCCCATGTTCTTCACGCCCTTTATTTTCTTCATCGTTCTTCCCTCATATCAATCCACCTTGCTGAAGTACTCAACGCTCGAGGCGAACCCCTTACTTTGTCCGTTCAATACTTGACTTCTGCTGCTGAATCTTCCGAGAAAGTCGCCCGGGTACTGACAGGGAAATCTTCGTCAGAAATCTCCACTCCAGTTCAGGACACAGCGCCGTCGCCAGCATATACAGACTCACGATCAATGAGGAAGCCAGCGTCGGCCCTCCTCCGGGATGCACGACGGACATCCGCTGAAGCTTGGAATTTGCTTGGCATCCTGAATGAAACCCAAGGGAAGAACCTGGCTGCGTTGCAATGTTATGAGCGTGCTGTTCAATGGGCAGCGAGTCCAGATCAAACATCACACATCATGAGACCGCACGAAGGTATTTTGGAATCTGAATGGACTTCAATTTGGAACAACTACAGTCGTGCGAAAAAGAGTGCAATTTAGTTTTAAAATTATGTGTTATTCTCATCATCATCATACATTCGCATCCATGTCAACCACGACATCAAAGGTGATTTGGTGGGAGATAACTGAACGTAATAACGTGGGATATATCAGGATATTATTAGGTCACACGGGTTTGGAGTATGCAAAATAGGATGACAAAAGTTATCTGTTCCCGAGTCCGCTGAGGTTCCATGCGACTTGCCTTCTGAAAAAGGGTATCATCCCAATCAATCCGAAAAGCCAGTAGTTGATGTTGATGAGTCCACCACTGGCAATCCCAAATACATTGAGTACAGACATGATCCTTTTCGTCAACAGAATCGTCGAGAGTGCTCGAGCACGGCGGGTTATAACACATTCTACCAATAAACGATCATTCAAAGGAAGCGAGTCACTGTCGGAGGTGGCATGAGCTGCAAGAGCGGGTCCGATGAAGATCGCATCCCGAATGCCAATATTCATTCCAAGGCCGCCAGCTGGTGCATCACCAACAAGAACGACAATGAGCTGCTTGTGTTCTCGGGAAGACTCGGAGCCAAAACGAACGAGAAACTTTTCAGCAATGGCAGCATGTGTTCTGAATCGTGTTGACCAAATAGTCTTCGAGATGTGGATAGGGTTTGGATTGACAGACGGATCTGAAGATAAGTAAAGGGGTCCTTGCTCATTAAGATATTGTTGAAGATAGGAAGTGGGAGAATTGGGGGGATCCAGCAGATAAGGGGATATTAAACCCGATTCGATACACCGCTTCAGAATGGAGGGATTCTCTGGGCAGTGGAGCAAGCAGGAAGAACTTCCCATCTGAACTGGTTCCATGAATTTGATCTGTAGGTAGCTGAGGGCTCGTGGATGAAAAAGACACGTCTGCAAGTATCATCTGTGCTAGACGTTCGTCAATGTGTGCTCCGTCTGGGTCTGCAAAGTCAACGCCAGCCGTTTGGCGGATCTCATAGATATGATGAGACTACATTGACTAGCTTGACATCTAAAGTTAAGCTTACCACAGATCTAGCACCGTCAGCACCTATGACATACTGAGCCATGATGACCTTTCCAGATTCAAAAGTGACGACCAATTCCCCGCCGTCATTGTATTTCAGTCCTATTGCCTTCTCAGGTCGAATGACGCTGACGCCCAGCTCTTTGAGGTGCGCTTCAAGTATCCGTTCAGTGGTGGTCTGAGATGTGATGAGAACGAATGGAAATTTGGTATAAGGCGCGAGGGAAGCAAAATCTGCGCTCATTAAAGGGGTACTTCTGTCAGAGACCTGCATACCAGTCCCTTTGATTCCAGAAGCAACAAGGGCATCAGCTCACCCGATAGAGTCAAGAGCCTGCACAAGCCATCTTCAACAAGTCCGCTAGGGTTAGGACGAATTTGTTGTGTACCTCGAGGGTTGCTGCATGAATCGTGATAGCTCGTGAAGTCTATCGCGGGATTCTTCAACGATTGAGAAATCGTGAAAGTTCTGCTTAGCGCTGCTTAGCGAGAGATATCGCAGCGGCAAGGCCTGTTGGGCCAGCGCCGACAATGAGAATGGTTGTTCTCTGTGACATATATACTTATGATGGGTGGTTGTTCGGGTTCAAGCTTTTAGACCCACCAGCTTTTGCACTTGATCCCCAGAATTGCCAAACTTGGGATGTTTCGCGTGGGTCACAAGGTCGTTCAAAGGTGCTGGAAAAATCATCTCGGCAGAGGCACACGTCTACATTTCTTCCTTCGATATCGATCGATCTCGACCTCTTCTCTCCAGAACTTTCCTATTCACTCCAATAACTTCGACACGATGGCCGATGTTCAAGTCGCGTCAGAACGTTTTCTTGCTGATCGTGCCGCCCCTCTGTGTAGCTTGGATATCGCCAAGTCCTTTCAACAATTGAGGTCAATGAAATTTCAAACTGCTAATAGGAAGGACTCATCGTTGTCTTTTGGTATGTATGTAGTTCGACAGAGAAGAAATACGCGCACTACATAACCCTTGCCTCGTGGGCCGGTGCCCGAATTATCCAAGGTTTGTGGTATGATCGCGTCAATAACAATTCACCTGGAATTCGATCCAGGACAATGGACTCCTCATGCGTCGAATTTATATGATCTCCTGATCTTGACTTTCAGCACTCCGGAAGGTCGTCTCGCTGATCTCACTACTCTTCAGCAGCAATCGGGTGTCTCGACCGAGGAATGGGATGACTTGTTGCAGTACACATCTCAGGTAAACGCATAAATACAATATGAGGAACATACTGATTGTTCCTAGGTTTTTAGCAACCTTGTGAATTTCAAAACGTTTGGATTCACCAAGATAATACCTCGAATCTCGGCCGACAAATTCGAGGCTGTTGTCAACCATTCCCAGAACTCTCAAGAAACTTTGAAACTGTGGAAAGATGTAAGCTATCACAATTTTTTGAAATACTCATATCATCGACCTCGCACGATGTGCTGCTAGCTAAAAGAACATATCTACGCACTTGTTCCGGAGTCTCATCTCTTTATTGGCAAGAGAAGCCTAGGACATGTATCCAACTATTATCTGGGGCAACCAGTTACAGACGATGATGTTGCTGCTGTTCAGGCAGCAGCCGAGAATCTTGGTATTGACGTTCTAAATACACGGTTGGTTTAGAAGCAAGACCCAGTTTACTGTTACTTACCCACTATTTTCAGTGTTGTGAAGAACGGGCCTGATGATTTTACTCTTCTGGTTGCTTCGGCCATATCTCAGCCATCCACAGTCCATTCTGTCGAATACAAGTCTTCGAAAGCAACCTTGAAAATCGAATATGGCGACTTTTCTAGACCTTTGCAGGCCGTCATCGATGCCCTTCGAGAAGTAAGTTGTTCATGATTCTTGCCTTCAGGTCTAAGCTCATCATCGCAGGCAAAGAAGTATGCTGCCAATGAAAATCAAACTGCCATGATTGAAGGCTATATTAAATCGTATGAAAATCATCCAATTGATACTTAATTTCACAAAATCCCGACTATTTCTTTACAGGTTCGGAACTGGCTCGATTCAAGACCACAAGGATGCTTCGAAGCACTGGGTCAGGGATGTCAGCCCCGTCGTCGAATCATACATTGGGGTGGGTGTAGTTTCGCCCTCAAGGCCTCAAGCTTATTGAAGCTCAAAATGATAGTTCATTGAAACTTATGTGGATCCTTATGGGGCCAGGGCTGAATGGGAAGGTCATTACAAAATCTTAGGTTTCCCTCTTGATTACGCGACCCTGAACTCTTCAAGGTTTTACGGCGATCGTCAATAAGCAACTCAGCGCGAAGTACGAAATTCTGGTAAACAATGCCCCTGAATATATCAAAGTCTTGCCATGGGGCGCCGATTTCGAAGTTGACGTCTTCAGAAAACCTGACTTCACCGCACTTGAGGTTGTTTCCTTTGCTACTGGCGGTACGCCATCCATGTTCAGAGCACTCCTTTTCCCTCACTGCGCTAACTTCAGGTATTCCTGCTGGTATCAATGTAGGCATCACATCTATTTTAACAGCTTCTTATGAAACACTGACGTATCATCTGATTTAGATTCCTGTATGTTAACCGAAGCTCAGGTGAACGTTGATAGCTGAGGTCCCTTTCTAGAACTACTACGATATTCGTGAAACGACTGGCTTTAAGAATGTCTCTCTCGCGGTAAGTTGTCCCAATGATTTGAATCACCTAAATATGGACATCCACAGAATATCCTCGCTGCCAAAGCTCCGAGTTTGTCTTTCCCTTTCCATTGATGATTCCATTGTGACTGTCTCCATTAGACGAGGAGTTAACGTTCATTCATCCGGATGACGTTGAGCTTTACAATGCATGGGATAGCCGTGCTTTCGAGGTACAAGTTGCTAATCACGAGCTGCTCGGACATGGATCCGGCAAACTCTTCGAGGAGAAGGCTGATGGGACTAAGAACTTCGACCCAACCAAGGTTTGCTTTTGTCCACAAACTATCGTAAATCCAAAGTTAAGTCTCTCGTACAGGTGATCAATCCTCTCACCGGACAACTTGTGTAAGTCATTAGTCGGTATTCCGGATGCTGCCCTGACAAGATACAGTACTTCGTGGTATAAGCCGGGCCAAACCCCTGGTTCTGTTCTTGGAGAAGTCTCGTCATCGATGGAAGAATGCCGCGCTGAGACTGTCGCGTTGTTCTGTGAGCGATGACTATTTTTATCGACGTATATGAGATTCATACCTTGTGTCAATAGTGGTTGGACACAGGGACATTCTGAAAATATTTAACGTTAAGTGTAACCCTTCTGTGTTGCGCTAGTGTGAACTCAGTCCTTGTTCTCTACCACAGTATACTGATGAGCAAGCGATTGAGGACATCCAGTACATCACCTTCTTATTGATGGCCCGCGCTGGCCTCAGAGCTTTGGAGTATTATGATCCAGCAACTCGGAAACATGGTCAGGCACATATGCAAGCCCGGTGAGCGCGTAACGCGACTCAACTACCTGATAGGATCTTAATGTGACCTGTAGGCTGGGAATCACGCAACACTTGATCAACTCAGGTATCGCATGGCTTGAGGAAGTTCGTGGTGCCGACGGAGAGCTGGAAAATCTATATGTCCGGGTATGTCATGTGTAAATTTCAAAGTATACTCTATCAAGACCTCGATGACAGGTTGATCGCAAAAAAGTCCTCACCGAAGGAAAAGATGCGGTCGGAAGGTTGCTTGTTAGTTTGCAGGTCTACAAAAGTACAGCAGATGGCGCAGGAGCACGCGAATTCTACAATAATCTCACGAAACCCCTACCTGGTTGGGAAGGCGACATTCGAAACCTCGTGCTGCGCAAGAAACTGGTATGTCTGCCCTATCGAATATTGCTAAAACAAATCTCAAAAAAACCTCTTTTCTCTAAACAGCCTCGCAAGATTTTTGTTCAACCTAATACCCAGCTTATTGATGGTGAGGTTGTGTTGAAGGAATACCCACTCACCCCCGCTGGTGTGATAGAGAGCTTCATTGAGAGGAAACTGTGATTAACAAGAGAGGAAATTCAAAACATGATACAAGGGTAGTAGCATTAAAGACAACGGAATGTATGAATATGCGTAGTAATGAATCGTGCGAGGTGAATCGTCCTCAATATGCCAATAAAAAGCAAAAGTGAATAGATAGCAATGATGACTGTCAAGTCGTCTCTCGAACGAGAGCCACAACCACCGTGACGCTGTTGGAAAGACTGAGCAACGCGATTTGAATGAGAGGGATATACACCTACTCATCTGGTTTCTATGAAGTGACAAAAAGTTAGAGACAAGTTATACACGTGTGACTTTGTTACTTACCCCTCCCATAAAATACATGCCATGTCGTGCAGCGTCCCCTGGGATGGCTCAGTTTTGAGTCAAGAGTTTGAAATTACAAGGATCAGACACACTTTCGAAGGGGCTGACTCGCGCAGTGCTGTTCATACAGAGCCTTGCATAATCTACTAGACGATCAGCGATCGTTTGCACCTGCTCATCCTCTGTGCCACCTCTGCGAGCAACGAGGGCGCAGAGTTGAACCATTTCGGACGCGAAAACATTGTCAGCCAGTCCATCGGTCTACACGAGGAATCGTCAAGACCAGGTCTGACCATGCAGGGTAGTCAATAACGTACATATGCAATGACAATGTCCCCATCCCCGAGTTTGACACGATACGTCTCAGCCTCACTCGGACTATCCACGCATGCTCGTGAGAAACGGCGTAGAGATGACGTGGGTAGTTTAGTCAGTTGCCTACAGGGTAGATCGTTCATTAACATGGAACAATTATTTGTTTGAGCTGCGGTCTACAGACTTTGGGCAGTTGAAGAAGTGGGTTTGAGGACGTTGACGGTAGAGTATCGAGTTGGATCGAATGACGATGAACCCACTGTCGCCAAGACTGATGCAAAGGATGGGATTAGTACACAGAGAAATATCGAACTGAGGGAGGGACGAACTTGGCGGACCGTAACACTCCAGAAGAGGCATTCAGTGTTACAAGGCATGCCGTACTGGCTCCTAGTCTCCATCACATCAGCACGTCACCACTAGATTGGCTTAGGGCAAAGACGAAGAACATGTACCAGCTTGTACAAACTTCTCCCGCAAAACTCCTCCGTACGCGAGGTCAAGGCACTCGTATGGCGTCATCTCCCAACCCTCGATCTCTTCACGCTCCTCGTAGTCCAACGTAGGGTCAATTTCAGGTTCTCCTGCCCATGCATTGCGTGAATAGCGGTGCGCATGGAACATGAGCGCCTGAGAGAATAACGAAGGGTCAACTCCAGATTCCGCCCACCCTCCAACACCGTCTGCGACGCCAAACGCGATGCCCTAGATGAAATCAAGGATTGTGGTTACAAAGGGCAACGCAAGGACACGCACCGAGTTATTGCGCATCTGAACCGAGTGATGTCAGCGTCGATTCCATGAAACAGGTAAAAGGACACACACAGGTTGCACAAAAAGGAAGTCCTGTCCCGCGGACGTGCTATTGACCGCCTTAGATTTCGAGAGGGTATGGTCCCGCCAAGTCCCAATGTCGCTGTCGGGCGGAAAAGAGGGCGCTTTGAGGCCCTGGGGTAACTCCGTGTTCTTGCCCGCCCAGCCAGCGCCGATGTGGAATTTGTATGGACGGAATGGTGCTGACGACATGCTTCGCGTCGAGCGAAAAGACTTGCGGAGGATGGCGCGTGCCATAGCCGGGCCATAGACATGGTGGAGGGGCATAGAAAGGTGTCTCCAGGCTGTGAAGTGGCGCGCCTAGTAGACGTCAAAAACTATATCACATGACCTGTCGCCTTTTCTTATTAAATTTCTGAACATGTCAAAAATTTCACCAAATGTCATTGCGAGTCAGCTTCAACTTGTCATTAACCTTGAGCGAATATGTCAGAGGCTTATCCTCGCCAACAAGTTCTAAGTAGTCCAACTCTACTTGGTACCCCATGCATTCCAGTCAAAACTTTTATTGACTTGCGCTTTCTTTCCTTTACTGCCAGACCCACCATCCACGCGAAATTTCTTCACGTTTGTTCTCAGATTGTCAACTGACGACGCTCGCTTCATTGACGTTGTTTGCGAGTCACTACGGCCGCTATGGGACGCACCAGGCTTTTTGCGGTTGACAGACTGTCCCATAAATGAACCCAATTTCATCCCCAGCGCGTTCGTGATTGTATTCGAACACACGTGCTTCTTCACGTCCTCATCCCATTTCAAATTCGGAGGAAGTGCAGGAACTTGCACAGCCGAAATGGGTTTCAGATCTTTCATTCCATGATCCAGATCGCCCACAGCGGCAGGTACAGAATATCGCCGAAATGGATTCCTGCCTTGCACACCTCCTGGCGTCTGTCTCAGCTGTGGGGAGCTAGTAGAGGCACCTACGCTAGATCTCCGCCTGGCACTAGAGCTCTCTCGCAGCGCTTCAATGCGTGCTTGATTGATCTGGAAAATCCTCTCAGTACGGTTGATTGAGACCACGCGGGTCACGGGCTCGTTCTTTGTCGAGCGTCGTGCCTCCATCTGGTTCAGCAGGAACGTGCTGTGTTCTTCCAAGACTATCCACGGAGGAGGGGCGCGAAAGAGGGCCAAATCTGAGTCGTGCGGACCGGCAGGTCGAGCAACAACTTCTAGGTGTGCCCAAGCATAGTAGGTTCTGGCTCTGTAGTTGTTGACCAGATCACATTTGGTGGGCCGGGAACGTGACGGTTGGCTGTAAAACATGCTGGGTGTAGATTCTAATGTAGTGATGTCTGGATTGGATTCAAGTTGGCGCGTAGAGCACTGTGACATGGCCGTGGACTCCACCACCACAACGGGCTCGTTTTGGTCCTTGTGGTGCTGAGAAAGGTTGTAGGTCGCTTTTGAAGGCTTGATGCTATCAATGAAGAGATGAACAACGTCTTTCGACGTGTATAAATTCTCTCCTTCAAGGGAATCAACAGCTGCGGCGAGCGGCGCAGGGTGAAAGAGTTCTGATCTTGAAGAGGGCTCGAATGTGCTCAATTCATCTTTGGGCGGGTCACAATTGGTTCCTCTTAGGTCTAAATGGACAATCAATATTTTTTTGTTTGAAATGAGTGATAAAATCACCTATTACGGTAAGGAGAGGAAACTTGGCGAGGTGTGAATAGATTGTATTGTCGATTTTGTCGCAGAACCTAAGTCTAAGGATACGGAGTGACCAGGGACCGCGTCGCTGTGGTCCATCATCAGTCCAGAGAAGGGTACCAGCGAGGACCTTGATTGCGTAGGAGGTGAGAGAGGTCGCGCTTGCATCGAGGGCGACTAGAGAGTGGATGGAGCCGAGGTGGACAATAGTAGAGTCGGTAAGATGAGGGCAGGCGGGGAGGTCGATGAGGGTGATGAGGGAGAATAATGAGGTCTGCGGTATTTGTTGGAGAAAGATGAGGTGTGGGTCTGCCAGGGAGATGGTCAAGGAGCGGAGGTGTGGGGGGAGGCGGTGGTAGACCTGGACAAGAGCGGCCCAGAGGGGAGGAGTGAGCTCATCGTCGGGGACGTCGTCGAGGGAGTCGTAGCTGAGACGGACGTCGATGGGGACATGACCCGGATAGCGGGCGAGGACGCGGAGACACAGGCGGGCCAGCGATGGGACGCGGCGGCGGCGGGTGTGAGTGATCGAGATCATTCTGGTCACGTGCAGATTCTGTCTTCCACAGGGAAATTCCCACCCTCAGCGCATCAAAGACCCTCACTTTCATTTACTTACTTCGCTCTTTTGTTTCTCTAATGGCCTTCCCTGGCGGCTATGGCTTGCCAAATGACCCCCGCAACAATCCTTTTGCTCAACGTAGACAGTATGAAGACGACTACAGCGACCATTACGGAAATCCAAATTCCAGCACTACCCGCCTTGCCTCCAGTCAGGCTTATTACGAGCAGCAGCACGGTAACCGTCAGTCACCTTCCTATCCTCTTCTTTCCACCATACCGATATCTCTTGTAGCCTCTGATTCAGATCTAGGCCCGAGCCGTTACACTTCCTCCGTTGACTCTCATGCCAGCGTTCCCAGTATATCCCCTTTCGCTGACCCTGGAGCTGGCTCCAACGAACCTTATCCCGCTTGGGCTGCTGATCAGCACAAACCCATGTCTACCGAAGAGATAGAAGACATCTTTCTTGACCTCACCCAGAAGTTTGGTTTTCAGCGTGACTCCATGCGCAACATGGTATGCATTCTTTATTTAAATACATCTCAATTGGTTTACCTAATTGGGCTCGTCTGCTAGTTTGACTTCACAATGCATCTCCTCGACTCCAGGGCTTCCCGGATGAGCGCTAATCAAGCCCTCCTTACTCTTCATGCCGATTATATTGGCGGTCAACATGCCAATTACCGCAAGTGGTACTTTGCTGCCCAGCTCAACCTCGACGATGCCGTGGGTCAGTCACAAAATCCCGGCCTTCAGCGCCTCAAGAGTGTCAAAGGTCCTAAATCTGGTGGAAACAAGTCTCTCGACAGTGCCCTCAATCGGTGGAGGAATGCCATGAACAATATGAGCCAATACGACCGTCTGCGCCAGATCGCCCTCTACCTCCTCTGTTGGGGCGAAGCAGGCAATGTTCGTTTCGTCCCGGAGTGTCTTTGTTTTATCTTCAAGTGTGCCGATGACTATTATCGGAGCCCAGAGTGCCAGAACCGCATCGATCCTGTGCCAGAGGGCTTGTATCTAAATACAGTCGTCAAGCCGTTGTATAATTTCATGCGTGACCAGGGGTACGAAGTTCAGGATGGGAAGTTCGTAAGAAAGGAGAAGGATCATGACCAAATCATTGGCTATGATGATATCAACCAGCTGTTCTGGTATCCAGAAGGATTGGCGAGAATCGTACTATCTGACAACGTGCGTCACCCTTGTCCATTATTCTCTCCGTAGATCTCATGTTTTTCTAGTCTCATCTTGTTGACGCACCTCCAGCACAACGTTTTATGAAGTTTAGCCGCATTGACTGGAGTCGAACGTTCTTCAAGACCTACTTTGAGAAGCGGTCTATCGCCCACCTCCTCGTTAATTTTAACCGCATTTGGATCCTCCACGTATCCGTCTACTACTTCTATACAGCGTTCAACTCACCCAAGGTATATGCCCCGCAAAATGTGAGCAGTCCTTCTGCACCGATGACTTGGTCTGCAGTTGCTCTCGGAGGTGCAGTGTCAACAATCATCATGCTGCTCGCAACCATAGCCGAGTTTTCATACATCCCAACAACTTGGAACAACGCTTCCCATCTAACCACTCGTTTTATTTTTCTCCTCGTGATCCTCGCCCTCACTGCTGGTCCTACCTTCTACATCGCCCTCGTTGATGGCCGACCCGGGAACTCTCAGATCCCCCTTATCATTGGTGTCATCCAGTTCTTCATTTCTGTTGTCGTCACCCTCGCTTTTGGTATCATTCCTTCTGGACGCATGTTTGGAGACCGCGTGGCTGGTAAAGCACGCAAGTACATGGCATCGCAGACCTTTACAGCGTCGTACCCTTCCCTACCCAAGTCTGCACGTACTGCGTCTATATTCTTGTGGCTTCTTATCTTTGGTTGCAAATTCACGGAGTCTTATTTTTTCCTGACTTCATCGTTCAGTAGTCCCATCGCAGTCATGGCAAGGATGAAGGTTCAAGGTTGCAGTGATAAGATTTTCGGAACGGTACTCTGCTCGAATCATGTTCCCTTTACGCTTGCAATCATGTATGTCATGGATCTCGTGCTGTTCTTCCTGGACACGTACTTGTGGTACATCATCTGGATCGTTATCTTCAGTATTGGACGTTCCTTTGCTCTAGGGTTGTCCATTTGGACCCCATGGAAGGACATCTATACCCGACTGCCAAAACGGATATACGCCAAATTGTTGGCTACAGCGGAAATGGAGATCAAGTACAAGCCCAAGGTAATATCGATTGTTAGAGCGTCTTTGCGTGATAGTAATTGATTCCTTAAATTTGACAGGTCTTGGTTTCTCAGATCTGGAATGCCGTCATTATTTCTATGTACAGGGAACATCTGTTGTCCATCGACCATGTACAGCGCCTTCTGTATCACCAAGTTGACGGCCAGGATGGTCGCAGAGTGCTCCGCGCACCACCATTCTTTACGAGCCAGAATGGAAATAGTTCCAAGGACAACTTTTTCCCAGTGGGTGGTGAAGCTGAACGTCGCATTTCGTTCTTCGCATCGTCCCTGACGACATCCTTCCCTGAACCTCTTCCCGTCGATGCTATGCCTACCTTCACTGTCCTCGTCCCACATTACTCTGAAAAGATCTTGTTGAGCCTACGAGAGATCATCCGCGAGGAAGATCAGAACACGCGAGTGACCCTTCTCGAGTATCTGAAGCAGCTCCATCCAGTCGAATGGGACAACTTTGTCAAGGACACTAAAATCTTGGCTGAGGAGACTAATGCGATGGATGGAACTGTAAGCACCCCCAATGAGAAGAAGGTTGATGATCTGCCGTTCTATTGCATCGGCTTCAAGACCTCGTCCCCAGAGTATACTCTTCGCACGCGCATCTGGGCATCTTTACGTGCGCAGACGTTGTATCGCACAGTATCGGGCATGATGAATTACTCCAAGGCCATCAAACTCCTGTACCGTGTGGAAAATCCTGATATTGTCCACACCTTTGGAGGCAATACTGAGCGTTTGGAGCGTGAACTTGAGCGGATGGCTCGTAGGAAGTTCAAGTTCACTGTTTCAATGCAGCGTTTCTCCAAGTTCAACAAAGAGGAGCAAGAAAATGCTGAATTCCTCCTGCGCGCGTACCCTGACTTGCAAATCGCATATCTTGATGAAGAGCCTGGGCCTAAGGGTGGTGAGGCTCGCCTGTTCTCCGCCTTGATTGATGGTCATTCAGAGGTTGACGAGAGGACTGGAAAGAGGAAACCCAAGTTCCGCGTTGAACTGCCCGGTAATCCCATTCTTGGAGACGGCAAGTCAGATAACCAAAACCATGCCATCATCTTTTACCGCGGCGAGTATCTCCAGCTCATCGATGCTAATCAGGACAACTATCTCGAGGAGTGCTTGAAAATCCGCAACATTCTTGGCGAGTTTGAAGAGTATTCTATGTCAAGTCAGAGCCCATACGCTCAATGGGGCCACAAGGAGTTCCAGCGTTCGCCCGTCGCTATTGTTGGCACCCGTGAATACATCTTTTCGGAGAATATAGGTGTGCTTGGTGACATTGCTGCCGGAAAGGAACAGACTTTTGGAACAATGACCGCACGTGCGTTGGCCTGGATCGGAGGCAAGCTGCATTACGGGCATCCCGATTTTCTTAATGCAACTTTCATGAACACACGTGGTGGAGTGTCTAAAGCACAGAAAGGTCTGCACCTAAATGAGGATATCTTCGCTGGCATGAATGCATTTGGGCGCGGTGGTCGCATCAAACATTCTGAGTATTATCAGTGCGGAAAAGGACGTGATCTTGGTTTTGGTACAATCTTGAACTTCCAGACGAAGATTGGAACAGGCATGGGGGAACAGATGCTAAGTCGCGAGTATTATTACCTCGGCACACAGCTACCTATTGATCGCTTCCTGACTTTCTACTATGGCCATCCTGGTTTCCATATCAACAACATCCTCGTCATCTATTCTATCCAAGTTTTCATGGTCACTCGTTCGTGTCTATTATTTTACCTTGAACTGCACTGAACTGACACACTTTTCTAGTGCTGTTCATTGGAACACTCAACAAACAGCTGTCGATCTGCAAGGTGGATTCCCAGGGCAATGTTTTTCCCGGGCAACCAGGGTGCTACAATCTCATTCCCGTCTTCGACTGGATTAGACGCTGCATTGTTTCTATTTTCTTGGTTTTCTTCATTGCTTTCTTGCCATTGTTCTTGCAAGGTAAATTGT
Organism: Termitomyces titanicus; assembly: GCA_017657335.1. Taxonomy (NCBI): domain Eukaryota; kingdom Fungi; phylum Basidiomycota; class Agaricomycetes; order Agaricales; family Lyophyllaceae; genus Termitomyces; species Termitomyces titanicus. The sequence continues at coordinate 2,312 of JAGGAX010000020.1, read as the reverse complement.
TTTTTTTAATCCTGAACTTCTCAAACATGTCATGACAGAACTCACCGAACGTGGAACTGGCAAAGCGTTGCTTCGGCTTGCCAAGCATTTTCTCTCGCTTTCACCCATCTTCGAAGTGTTCTCAACTCAAATCTACTCACAATCCATCCTCAGTAATTTGACGTTTGGTGGTGCTCGTTACATTGCAACCGGACGTGGCTTTGCGACTACTCGTATCAACTTCAGCATTCTTTACTCACGGTTTGCCGGCCCCAGTATCTACCTCGGCATGAGGAATCTCCTACTCCTTCTCTACGCCACTTTGGCCATCTGGATACCCCATTTGATCTACTTCTGGTTCTCGGTTCTGTCACTTTGCATCGCACCTTTTCTATTTAATCCGCATCAATTCTCATACGCTGATTTCATCATCGATTATCGAGAATTCCTTCGGTGGATGTCGCGTGGTAATTCTCGCACCAAAGCGAGTAGCTGGTATGGGTACTGTCGGCTTTCGCGAACCATGATTACTGGTTACAAGAAAAAGAAGTTGGGTCATCCGTCCGAGAAATTGTCAGGAGATGTACCTCGAGCGACGTGGAAAACAGTTATTTTCTCCGAGATCATCTGGCCAATCTGCGTTGCGGCCCTTTTCACTCTTGCATATATGTTCGTCAAGTCATTTCCTGATGCCAATGGCAACTTCCCTCCAGCTCCCCTCGTCCGTATCGCTGTCATCGCTGTCGGCCCTGTGGTCTGGAACGCGGCTATCCTCATGACTCTATTCTTCATCTCGCTTTTCCTTGGCCCCATGATGGAATCATGGACAAAGTTTGGTTCAGTTATGGCTACTCTAGGCCATTTGTTATGTCTCATTGGCCTTGTGGCATTCTTCGAATTCTTCGTGCGTTCAACTTGATCATATATAATAACATATCTGACTCACATGGTCTGCAGTGGTTCCTCGAGCTTTGGGACGCTTCGCGCGCGGTTTTGGGAGTCATCGCAATCATCGCAATTCAAAGGGCAATTCAGAAGATTCTCATTGCCGTTTTCTTGACTCGTGAATACAAACATGATGAAACCAATCGTGCTTGGTGGACAGGGAAGTGGTACGGAAGAGGCTTAGGAACCTCCGCCATATCTCAGCCTGCTCGTGAATTTATTGTCAAAATTGTTGAGATGTCTCTCTGGGGATCTGACTTCCTCATTGCCCATATCCTCTTGGTCATCCTCACTCCTCCGATCCTTATTCCGTACATGAACAGGTTACACTCAACAATGTTGTGTAAGTTTATGTCACCGTTGTTCGACGAATGTCCACTGAGGCGTTGTTTGTAGTCTGGCTACGACCGTCGAAGCAAATCCGTGCGCCTCTTTTCTCTACTAAACAAAAAAGGCAGAGGCGATGGATTGTATGTCTATTGGTTTTGACCGTTTCTGTAACTCATTTCCATTTCTCGCCTTTTAGGTCATCAAGTATACTATCGTTTATATTGTGATAGTTGCCCTACTTGCAGCGTTAATTGCCTTGCGTAAGTCTTCTACGTCTCACAAAAATTCTACTGTGTCTAAATCCGAATTGTAGCTGTTGTCTTCCGGAACCAAATCAACCTTGACACCTTTGATTGTTCCATTTGCAAGAGTATCTAATGATATATCGTTATCACATATTGCTCATTCGGCGCATACTTCCGTATACTTCATATATATACCTCCGAGCTAACTGGACTTCCATTTTGTGTACCAACAGCCTTAGTTACCGTAGAAGCATAGCATGTAATCTGCGGATCATCTCAATCTCAGTTTGCTGAACACCAATCGCTAAGCTTTTGCCTCAGTATAAAGCTAGACTTGTATACAATCTATGTTTTAAGGGACCCTTGGTTTATAACCTTGCGTAGGGCCAAAGTAATTGGTGTCACGTGTATGATTTTATGTAACCATGTTTGTAGATGTGAGTACCTCACCAACGGAGTGGGGAGCTTGCTGTATTTGAATATTTGCACAATGTTAAGCCCTTAAAACTTGAAGACAACTGACTTATCATTAAATACATATTCACTGAGAGTAAAACCAGATCCTGCATATCTGGTGTTTGTTAGAACCTTAACACACACAGCCAAGGGGGGAATGAAATTAAAATATGACATATTGGGTCAAATTTTTTCTTAAGGGCATCTCGGCTTGACCTACCTACCTACCTGCTGACTAAGATACCAAATATGGTAATTGGATCACCGGCTAGTTCCAAATCCGACCTCAAAGTTCCCGTCATCGTTTTCCACCATGTTTGTTAACGTTGCAGGCTTCGCACACCCAACCATTCACTC
>JAGGAX010000019.1:0-67452 GCA_017657335.1 Termitomyces titanicus | reverse complement strand
CGATGGTGGATTTATTCTCAATAAGCCTTCAGCATCACGATGTCCCTCGCGGAATATTGTTATAACCGATCTTCATGCGGGATGGACAGACTGGGTTCTTTAAACCATTTTCCCTGTCGATGCCTCTTGTCTAACACCAAAATTTTCCAGTTACATTGAAGTCTTCTACAGGCCTGAATCATGATACAAGAATCTCAAGTCCCCATCTCAAGCTTATGGCATACGAAACCGGTAATAGCGTCCGATGCATCCCCTAATCAGTTATCCTAGGCTATCCTCCGGTACTCATTCAACCGATCGACATTGACATCTCCACACTCCATCGCCCGGATTCCCGAATACCCGCCCAACCATCACTCCAGCGACTCCTGATTTCACCAAGTCAAAACTCAAGTAGTACTCAAGACTAAATGCATATATCACAGATATCTCATTTCACATCCCAAGGATGGCTTACACCCTGCGTCTTATGGGTAAATTTATACCAAGTCAAAACTCCAGACTAAGTAACTGCATATACACAGATATCTCGTTTCACATCCCAAGGATGGCTTAATCAGCATGCACCCTTCGTCTGAGCAGCAGAAATCCACAGAGATAGCCGTGTCGATAAGGGGGCAGATTGGAACCTCTAGTAGAGGTTCTCAACCATGGCTACCTCTTGAAGCCTGACCGGTAGACATGAGGTTTTGATGAATCATCTATCTTGACCTGGCTTCGCGAAGCCGTCACCGGGCTTTGTTAGGCCAATTACTACGGCTTTGCACAAACCCCGTCCTGCCAGGGGGCGTCGAGATAGGAGGTTCCCGGTTCTGGCACGACGTTGAAATAACAAGTATGTATGACCTAGGTAACGGAAGCCTTGGCAGGGCTTTGTTTTACTATCGACAATTGACATGGGCTGAGGGCTCTCCACAGTTCACTGGGCACATCCGAATTTCTGACTATCCATCGATTCATAGCGCGCGGCTCATGCATCATGTGTTATTTTCTTCCTCTTCCCCGTTTGAAGCCGTGAGCTATTTCACATCTCAAGAAGACTGGCGAGTGATCCTTGTCTTGAAGGATGACAGAAGTGGTTGCACACCGTAGCGACGAAGCGTCCAAGCTCCAATACACCCATCCACACTACTTATACCTACCTCATCCAAACCCCACCACCAAAAAAAAACAAACAGAAAAAATAGATATATATTGTAATTCCAACTACGTACGTACGCGTACGCGCATAGGAACCCTGCACTACTCTCGGGTGTCAATCAATGTCAATGTCATTTAAAAGAAGAAAAAAAAGAAATCCATCAAGAGGACATCATCGCTATTTCGTATTTCGTATTTCGTATTTCGGTTTATCGTTTTCGGGGGTTCAACAACAAGAAGAAAAAAAGAAGTAAGAGACCAGGATATATATAAAGCCCTTTTTTTCCTTTCACAGGGCAGAGGGGGAGGGGTAGAGGGGGTTAGGTATGTATGTATGTATGTATGGGTAAAAAAAAGGCGTACGCAGACAAGACAAGACGAGATATCAATAGAGTTGTGTTGTGTTGGGTGCCGGGGGGTGTATATGCCCAACGGTGGCTCCGATCCGAGGAAATATATGTTCTTGTGACGGACATGGATTGATTCCTTTAGAGGAGATGCAAGACTTGGAACTTGGAAGGTGAGAAAGAACAAGAAGGCAGATAGGGATAGGGGGCATGAACAGGGAGGGATCCCGGATATAGTAGTAGAAGAAGAAAAACAGAGAGGGGGGGGGGGTGTTACTATTAGACGGACGGAGACGAGGAAAATAGAAAACAAAAAAAAACCGGTGATATCAATCCAACCAGACCAGTTTATCTGCCCGCCGTGAGCGCGAGCGCGAGGGCTTTTTCCTTCAAGATAGATGGGTAGCTGTTCATTAGATGGGCCAGTGAACGAAGGTCTTCTTGGTCCAGTAGGGCGATAGTAACTTTAGGCTATCGAACCATCACATCAATCAACTCGAATTTCCCCCGGGGAAAAAGAAAGGAAAAGACATACCGCTGCCTTGATACCAAACGACTTGATAACTTTGAATCTACAACCCATCAACACCAAAGAAACAAAAGAAAGAAAGACAACATACAATTTATCACCAAGCAACTGTTTCTGCTGCTGAACCTGTTTATCCCTCAACCCATCCACAAACTCATCTGTAGCCTGCACTACCACCTTGTCCGCCTTTGGAATGCCCAGCCCCGTCGTTGTCGTTGTCGTTGTCAGTGAACTCGCGATCCTGATAATCTCAGACGCGGGTAAACGCGCGAGTGACGCGAGGGTATATGATGAGCCTGCGCCGCCGGGTGTACCAGGCAAAGGCGAGGACGCAGCTGACGGGCCGCGCGAGGACAGGTCGGGGGTCTTGGGTGATTCTTCAACAGGCCTCGAAGTCGTTTTCTTCATCTGAGGCGTAACAGGTCCCTTTTCCTTTTCCTTTTCCTTTTCCTTCACTTCCCCCTGCTCCTCCCCTCCCTCCCCCTCCCCCTCACCCAGCTCCTGCTCCTCACTCCCACTCCCACTCCCACTCTCATCATCCTCACTCTCCAACACAACCTTCGCATCCGCCAACTTGGCTCTCAAGACCTCCACATTAAAAAGACACATCGCCCTCTCCCTCTTGGGGAGACTCATGAGCAGATCAACGAGCTCAGTCTGCCGCGTGTTCTCGAGCTTGCTCACGGCGCCCAGCATGCGCTCGCGCTCGGACGGCGGGGGGACAGAGCCCGCAGGCGACGACGCACGTGGTGGGCTCACGGATACAGGTGTCGATGGGTGCTCTGGTGCGCTCGCGGTCTGGTTCGGGTCAAGCAACCGCGAGTCCACAGACGCCGAAGGCGTTGGCGATGGTGACTTTGACTTTGATTTCGACTTTGACTTGGGAGGCTGTGCGAGTGAGCTCCTGAGCGCGTTTACTTGATTTTCGAGCTTGACGGGGTCTTCGATGCATTGTACGACTTCGCTTAGCGCGAGCCCGACGAGTGCGTCGACGATAGAGTGGAGGTCTGGGTCGGGGTCAGGGACGGTGTGGAGGTTTTTGACGCGCCGGCTGAGTTCGCCTGTCAAGACTTCTTTACGCACGACGGGGGAGAGACCCGCGAGGTCGTCGTACCGCATGGGGAGGTTGAGTGTTCCCGAGAGCGCGGCCTATGAGAGAGAGTGTGTGTATGAAATGAAAAAGACAGACAGACAGACGTACGTTGAAGTAGCTCCCGGAACCTCGTCTTGATCTCTCGGGGGTACCGAACGCGCCAGAGACAGGGGATAAAGGCGCAGACATCCGACGGGGGCTGGAGAATCCGACATAGCTGTCTCCTGCTTCGCTTGCAGCGGGGCTGGTGGCGCCGCTTGCGCTCCTTGGGTGGCCGTTGTGCCCGAACCGCTGGGCGAGTTTTTCCTGGCGGAGTTGTTTAGGCTCGTGGAGACGTACGACGATTTGCTTGGATCCGAGCTGGGCGCCGTTCATCGCGTGCATCGCGGCGCTTGCTGTGTTGACAGTGTTTAGACGCGTGTCATGGAAACGTTAATGGGTTACCTTGTGCGGGAGTTTGAAAGGACACGAAACCAAAGCCACGACTTTCTCCGCTCTCGTTGCGCATGACGCGTGCACTAAAGAATAAGGATCTGATGACAAACTCTAAAAATGAACGCATGCATACCTGACGATCTGACCAAACTGAAAACGAGTCAGAGGGGTTGAAAAAACTGGCCTGGTTACTTACCTGGCGGAAATGACTAAACAGATCATTGGAATCGATCGAAGGGTCGAGGTTCTTTGGAAAAGATCAGCGATGGGGGGTTAATTTGGGGGTCGGGAAAATTTGCCTTGCAGAACAAGTTGCAGGGGTCTATCAGGCCACTGTGGCTGCTCGATCCGGGCCCGTGAAGGGGAGCAAGCTGGACCTGCTGGCCTGGGCCGTGGACGAACGGCGGCGGAAGGTTGGCGCGGACGGAATACGGACTGCCTCGTGATGGAGAGTACTACTTTGCTGTCTAATACAAACACAACACGAAACCAAAACCAACTGACCTGAGCTGGGTATGGGGTATATCCAGAAGGGACAAACGCCGGGGCGTTGGTGTTGAATTCGGACGAGACGGGGCCGCTTGTCCTGCGTGCTTGGTAGATCTGGACGGCGATGTTGTGACCGTCGACGTCTGCGCAGTGCATGGTTTCTTCGGCCTTGCGGGCATCGTCCTCGTTCCAGAACTCGATGGTGCCTGTGTCTGCACCAAAGTGGGTCTGGGTGTGTGCAGAGGCGAGAGCGCCAAAGGGGCGGAAGATGTCGTAGAGCTGTGCGTCGGTGAAGCCCGGGGGGAGATGCTTGACGAGACGAGGGAGGGCAGAGGGCGGCGGAAGGGGCGTGGGAGGGGTGGTCGGGGGGTACGGAGAGAGGACGAGTGGGACGGGAGGCTGGATGCCGGGAATGGGCCGTGATTGGAGGGTGGCCAGGGCCTTTTCGGCTGGAAAGGAGTGAGCGGGATAGACAGTCAGCATTGAAGACTGACCCTTGTCTTGGAAACGAAACTCGATGGTGCCCGCGAGGACAGTCGCAGGCGAGTCGCGTGGGATGTTGGGCCTGAATGGGCCGCAGGACACAAAGGCATGGGCGAGGTTCTCGTCGGTGATGTACGGCGGGATGGCCGAGATGTACAGCAGGGGCTCGTGCAGGTACGGGTGCCCGTGCCCAGTGTCCCCCGACATCTCCAAGTCCTCCAGGCTCATATCGATTCTCGACAAAAATGTTATATCCCTTATGTAATCTACATCCTTTCTTAATAAAGATAGAATAAATAATCCCTATCTATCTCGTTTCATGGGTGTCGGCTGTGCAGTCTCCTACACGAATGTCAGTCGGGGGCGCTGCACACCACACAATTTCACGAACCGACGAATAGACCGCGTCCGTTTCACAACAGATGATCGCTTTGCGACGTTTTTTATCCAGTTCATGTACTGTCCCCATCTGTATACTCTCAGTACAAGCACTCCCTCCGGATAAACCCAACGTACCTGTCAGTGGGAACCAGCGACTCCTGCTCCAATGAAGGAGAGGAGGGTAGTGTAGTAGTATGCACTGGCACATGCGCATGATGCGCGCGCTGCAGGCCCGACGCGTGGAACATAGGAGCCGCAGAAACAGTCACCGCATGCAGCGAACACAAGAGGACGACGAGTGCCAAGACGAATTGAACTCTGCAGTGGAACATCTTGGGGTTGGCTGGCAGTGAACCCTCCGGCCGCGCCTTAAGTACACCCTCCTCGTCTTCTGGAACCTGAGACGTCCGTACCCCCGGACTTGCCATATTCACTCATCTATCATTCGAGAAGGGGGATCACACATCCGGCACTTGCCCTCCGCGGCCCTCTCTACAGAGAGGAGTAAGCAAACCTTGCAAGACGAAAAAAAAAAAAAGGGAAAAGGCAACCCGCTTCCTTTGTCGGTACTCTCAATCTCAAATGGATCATACCCTTCTTGGTACGAGTTGATCTGATCAGTTGCCCGCGGCGAGGGGGGCTTGTCCCAGCGGAACCTTCGAAAGGAAGGAAGGAATGAATGATAATGAAGAGAGATTGTGAAACAAGCTTTGGATTGTCGGTCTAGCTCGAGAGGTTATGAAGCACTGTGCGCAGTTCCCCCCGCGGTATGTAGATCGCCAGACTCCAGCTCTCTGCAACATACACCATATCGTTCACTAGGGCACAACCGGACGTTGCAACAGCGGAGGATCAGGAACCCCTCCGGACGACCTGAACCTGAAAAGCACAAAGGCGAACGAATTCCCCTCGGCTCGTTAGCACTCAAAGAAGCATCCACCATGCCGAAATGAGGTGCGCCACGTTGTGCGACGCTTGAACTATTGATCCACGGGTGTATGTATCGTATTCCCAGTTAATTACTTACTTAAACTTCATCGTGATCGCTGTCAGGCCCCAACCACGAGTAACCAAGTAATTAATTCTCTCCACAGAAGCACAGTATGTATCTCCAAGAAAAACACAAAACTAAACACCACCACCAGGATAATTCTTGAACGGATCCTTCCTCAGCGCTTCCATCTCCGACGTCGAACCCGGTGTTTTCCCCACACCCGTCTTCGGTTTCATAACAGACGTACAAGCCACACCCGCACCAGCAGGCGTCGTCATCATCGTAAGCGCCTAATCAATCATGAACACATACATTAAACGACACGAGCCAAAACCCAAAAGAAAAGAAAAAGAAGCCTAAAAAACGAACAGACACGACAAGGACGTACCTCATCACGGAACGGCATGAACCTCGGCGTGGTTGGCACCGCGGCTTGTCCCTGAACCCCAGCCCCAGCCTCATCATCACAAAAAACCCCAAACGCGCTCTTCCTAATCGAAATCGACGGGACATCTCGCCCTGGCTTGGTAGGAGCAGCAGGGGGCGGAGGCATATCCTCCGGTCCTGGGTCTCTAAACACCGCTATCCTCGACCCCGAGGACGCAGACGCAGATCCAGACCCGGAAACAACCCGTTTCGCGCGCGCAGTATGCTTGATACTCGTGCCTGCGAGCTTCTTTGTCTCTGGCACGTTCTCTTTGATTCGCGTCTTACGTGTGCCAATGTCCGTCCACGCGTTTGTGTTTGTGTTTGGGTTCGAATTCGGAGATGCGGATGCGGATGCGGGGTCGACAAAGATCTGCAGAGGGGCGTTGGATGTTGATGTGGAAGGGCGCGAGGATGATGATGGGATCCTCGTCGTTCGGGAGGTGAGGCCTACGGCTGCCGCTGACGACCCCGTGCCCGATCCGAGGACGGCGCGCGCTGCAGAGGATGGTGCGCGTGGTGCAGGCGCCACGAGCGTATTCGACATCATCCGTTTCCGAAAGTCATCATACCGTACTTTCAAGTGCTCAACCGGCTGCGCTCTCCGTGCAATACCCAGCGCATACGCATCATCAGCGTCTTTCCGCCTGTGCGTAAAAGAACACGTCACCCATAAAAAATAAACCTGCTTTTGTTCTCTGGCCATATGGTGTACTAATGACTCACCGGCCGTCTCGTTCCAACACGGCAGCGTACTCCTCATATAGCAACGCATGGTCTGTTCCTATCTCGTTCGCAATAAGAAACCGGTAGATGAGCGTGGGGCGGTCGACGAAGCTAGCGTAAAGAAGCCACAGCTTGAGATACTTCATGTCTCCCCTCCATTTTCCTCCGCGGTCGTCTTTGAGTATCCTTGTAGCCTCTTCAAGAAGCTCGAGAAGCCCAGACTCGACACTCGGGCCCTGGGGATAGTTTTCGATCGTCCAGTACACCAAACGGCAGTAGGCCTCTAACGGGTCGGCGTCCTCTTCGTCGTCCAATGCGAGCTCGACGTTGATGCGCAGCCGGTTCCGCGTCGCGGCGAGTTTAGAGTCCCGTTGCGCGTGAGGCGTCGCGAGGATCGCTGAGAGCGCGGTCACACGCCGCCCTGTCCCTAGTGGTTGTACATTTTCTTTAGCAGCTTCGAGAACGTCACAGTCGACAATGCTAGGCGAGTTGTCTGTGAAAACGTCGTCTTCTGATGACATTGGGAGAGTGGTCGAAAGTTCCAGTTGACACGTGATCGCGACAAAAGTGAGAAAAATATTCGCGATCGAGCCCGCCCTCAACAAGGCCTCTTTTGAACATATCTGAAAACGAATATACCGATGAAGTCAGCCCTTGGTCTTCTTCCGAAATCCTGCTATCAAGGTACCCGGGGATGCCCCTTGACAATGTTTTTCTCGGATGCGTAGCACTTAGGTCTTCACCGGAGCTAGCGACCTCGAGCGCCGGTTACTTTCTCCTGGTCGTCGTCGGTGGTGCCTTTCCCGACAACGACTCCTGTGCCTCATGACCCCTTCCTTGCTCACCATTTGGGACAACGGCACGACGTGCTCCGTACCTCGGAGAGATGCAACACCTGATTCCTCGGAACGTCCCAGAACCCATTTAGGGAGTGCTCCACGAACCGGTCACTCTTCTCATCGCTTCACTACACTCGTTCAAACTTCTTTCAGCTTCTGCATACTAGAAATTCAATACATAGACGCATCATTTTCGGGTTCTTTGGTGACTCTGTTAATGAAAACGTCCGCCTCAAACCGGTTCAGACTAAAGACCCCGAGTAACCAACTCTTGGTAAGCTCCAAGTTCGAGTTAAATAGTCTTTACTAGACCACGGAGCAGGCACGATTCTTTTCTGTCGGGAGTCCTCCTTCATGTCGTACTTCACGTTTGTTGTGGTGATTGCCTGTTTCCTCCTTCAGGCAACATCTGCTGCACCTACGATCCAGCCTCATCTTGCCCCTCTCGCCAACAACAACAACAACAACAACGGCCCTGGTAACCCCGATCCAAATGCCCAACTTTGGTATCCTGCGTCACCAGAACCAAAACCTATCCGTGGAAACCTGGGCGCGAACATCCTCGGTCCTCAAAACCTTGATTTAGAACGACAGAACGCAGATCTTTTAGCTCCCCCGACAACTGATCATGGGAACGTGCAGAATTTGAAGTGGCCGTTCTCTTTGAGCCATGTTCGACTTGGCGATGGTGGATGGGCCCGTCAACAGAACGGTAAGGTTTTGCTCGATATCAGTCGTAATATGTACTGATGTTTACTGCTCATTTCCAGTCGACGTTCTACCCGCTGCGACTGCTTTGGCGGGTAAGATGTACTCCGCATTCAGAAGCTATTATTATTGACTCAGGATATACGTGATAGGCGTAAACATGCGCTTGAAAGCAGGTGCTATCCGGTAAGTATAATTACATCATTCATCCAATTCAGCGCCTGGTTACGCGTCTATTATTAGTGAATTACACTGGCATAAGACGTCAGAGGTAAGCACTCTTTTTTTTCTTTAGAGAACGGTCAAAACAAACAAACTATAACGTAGTGGGCCTATATGTTAAAGGTGTGTAAATTCACATCGTGGTGGAACTGATTGGTAATTTCTCGAAGGGCGAAGCCAGGATTAGTACCATGACTCCTGAAGGACAAATCTTTGTCGGTGATGTCGTAAGTTCGGCCTATCTCCTTCATCTTAGGTCAACACTGAATCGGACCTAGTCAGAGGGTGATCTGTGGTATTTTCCCGCAGGAAATCCTCATTCAATCCAAGCAAAGAATACAACTAAAGATGGAACTGAGTTTCTCCTGATTTTTGATTCAGGGACATTCTCAGAAGACGCAACGTTCCTCCTTACAGATTGGCTTGCACACGTGCCCAAAAGCGTTTTAGCAAAGAACTTTGGAGTGTCGGATTTAACGGCCTTTGACCACATTCCAGAACACGAGTTGTACATATTTCCATGTGCGTATGATGGACATGGTTATCCAAATTTATCACATGTTAACCTTGTAGGATAGCTGCTCCACCTCCTGAAGATCCCACCGCGGACATGGTTATCCCGAACAACACGCCTAACCCGTATATTTTCCCCCTCTCCAAGGTTAAGCCCACCAAGACGCCAGGAGGGAGCGTGAAACTCGTCGACTCGAGGACTTTCAAAGTCGCGGAAAAAATAAGCGCGGTGGAGGTGGTTGTTGAAGTGGGAGGCATGCGGTAAATATCAAGTAGGTCACCTGCTCAAATGCGATGCTAATTACTTTCGTATAGGGAACTTCATGTAAGATTTTGAGTTACTCTCCCGCATGAACATTCAGTGATCCTGTTCATAGTGGCATCCAACAGAGCCGGAATGGACCTTCTACATGTCGGTCAACTCAATCGAAGAGATGATGACTCCTATTTGACTCGTGTTACCGCGTATCTAGCTCTGGTGAAGCACGTGTGACCGTTTTCGCTTCAGAGAGCAACGCACATACGTTCAACTTCCAGGTAAATGGCTTCTGACAACTCTAGCCATCGCATATCAACTATTTTTGTATCATTCATAGGCAGGCGACATCGGCTATGTCCCACCAACCTTTGGTAAGCCGGAGCTCGAGGAGGTCCGAAGCCGTCGGTCAAATTTGACGCTTTACAATAGGCCACTATATTGAGAACACAGGTAATACAACGCTCAAATTCCTCGAGATCTTTCAAGGAGGCAAGTGACGCATTTACCATCGCCAAGGAAATGTCCACTTATCTCGGTTGAAAAGGCATTGTTCAAGATATCTCACTCACTCAGTGGCTTGCACTGACACCTCCATCACTTGTCAAAGCTCACCTTGGCTTCTCGGATGAATTGATAGGGAAACTCAGCAGGGTCAAGCAACAGGTCGTGTGAACTCCTCGTTGATCTTGTTTCGTTACCGGAGTCTTTTCCGTACATATATACCGTTACTTCACGTTAAGAGAACATGTATAAGGTAACGCGAGTTCGTAGAACAGCATCACATTGCTAGAATGATTATTTTGGATCTGTTGGTGTTGACTCATACAACGTAACGGAAATTAGGGGCCTTGCAACAGAGTTCCATCAAGGGTTCATTCGACAAGTATCGTTGCACATACCTTATCGGCCAGTTCGTGAGTATCCACACGAGCATTCTTGTCGGGTTTGCCGTATATCCTGTCTCGGCGGGCATTTTCCATGCGATAAGAAAGCTAATATAAAACATTAATGAGAAGTAGGGAAGGACTTGTTGCTTTCGTCCTTACACTTAATAGGAGGCAGCAAACTGCAGCGAGGAATTCCAAAGCACAACCAACTGAAGTGGCGAAGAGTCAGCTGAGGTCTATCTGTCGAAAGAATGTCACTGACTCGCGAATCCCTTGCTATAACCCAGACTTCTCGTTAGCACATAGCTGTTGTAGATATACAACTCACGTGTAGGCTGGACCCTCGGGCTTCGGGTATATATGAGATCCAAGAACACTTCCACATTGGCCGATGGCCATAAACATGGGAATACCAGTGGCCTTCTTCGTCTCTGAGCCGAGATTATGGGCGACTTGTGGAGCCCGATCAGTGAAAACTTTGGAAGAAAAACACAGAAAGATAGAACTCACACCACGCGATGATTAGACCGATCGTCGTGTACGTCCCACTGGTGATACAGAAAGTCGCAAAATACCGGACGTGATTGTTCTCGTGAACGGTCAGTAATAGTCTTGACGAATCATGATCATCACTCGGCAAAACGGAACGCGAAGAACGACATACAGGTAACCAATTCCGCCAATACAGCAAGACGCCGTCATAAAAAGACCCCGATTCTGTAATCTATCGGATGAATAGGAGAAGATAAGAAGCACAGCAGCTGCAACAGCGTAGGGTGGAACTGTGAATAGCTGTGAACGTGCATTATCTCAACAAAAGTGTCAGCCGACTGATCGTCATCAACTAAGCATGCATAGAACTCACTGTATCCGAGAGTCGTCAAAATGGTGGGCAGGAATGCGGAAATAGAAGCCAGAGCGCAGTTCAATCCAAAGTAGATGACGCCTGCAACATATATCTGATGAGAAGAAATCTTGGTCAATCAAGGAGATAAGGATCAAGGGAAAAGCGTACTCTCCAATCTCTAAAAGCGAAGCCTACATGGGCTGGGTCCGAGATGAGGCACAACAACGAAAAAAGAATGGGAAAATGTAGGAGAACGCACCTCGATTAACCACTGCTCCCGTATCCCCACTTGTCGCCCGATTCATTCTCTTCACAGCAAGTTCACGTTCCCTTGCCGTGAGATATGTCGTAGACTCGGGGCGATTTGGAAGGAATAAAAGTGTCAACACCCCTAGTAAAATCGCAGGTATTCCCTGGATTTTGCGTTGAGGGGGGCACTCATGCTGAATGAAATGGACCTACTTCAATGACAAACAAGAGTCTCCAGTTCTCAACGTTAGCATGAATGTGCCCAACACCGAACGCAAGTAGACCACCGAAGGCACCAGCGACCGCTGCGAAGCCGAACCAATAGGCCATCTACGGCTCAATCTTAGCACACGCAAAAAGCTTCTCAGAGGCTCTTACCCGCATTCCCATTTCTTGTTTCGTATAAAATAGAGCTATCGCCTATAGTCAATACGGCTGCTACTTGACAAAGACAACGAACTCACAGAAGTAAAGAGGGATTGCGGGCCCAAATCCAGCCTCAAAGATACCCAAAAAGAGTCTGGCCGTCATCAACCCACCAAAACTGAACGCAGAAGCCTATTGTATTCTTGAGTCACCCAGATAAAAGAAACTTTGACGTACTCTCCCTTACCATAAGTGTCGACGAGATACCCCATCCGATAGCAGAACAGGCCATCCATACTCTTGGTGGAAATAATTTGGAAACAACGGTGGCCGGAACTTGACATATAATCTGTCACGAGGGTTAACCACCATGGATAGTTGACAGATGCTGAGCTGACATAGGAAAAGAAAAATATGGAGTTAATCCAGTCAAACAATATTCCGGTCTTATCGCCACCAAGGATATCTGTGTCAAGATGTTGAAGTCGAGCATTCCCGAGGTTGGAGCGATCAAGATCTGAATAAATAGTCATTAGTAAATCATGGCAAGGCTTAGTCGAGAGCAGACCAACAAGCAAACAGATAAAGCAGGCAGGCGATGGGCAGGATGCGGCGATCGAGTTTCCGAACAAGCCTTTTCTCCTCAAGCGACCGTTCAGTCAGCTGTACCTCCTCCGATGCGGACTCTAGCTGTTCGTCGTCGTTGGTTAGTTTAGAGTCCTGCTTCTCGCCAGACATAGTACAGCTCAAGTGGATGTATGTGGTGTCTTGCAAGAACGAGTACGGGAAGAACCAAGGGGCTCGGTTGAACCTTGCACCTTGAAAATCCCTATTTATCTCGAGCCCATATAACGTCACCACTCACCAGAATGTATTCTGTGTCCATCCGGTCCTTCAGTCCAAAAAGGTCCAGAATGGGCCTTGTGACCCTACAAACCATGCTCACATCAAGGGCCAGTGCACCAATGTGGGGTAACTTGAGGTCCATCAACGTGAATGAGTTGGTCCCGGTTATGGAACACCAATCAAGCAGCATTTGGAATCAGATCTAATTATTTATAGATAAGATGATATCGGCCGATAAAATGAAAACCCATCTATACCGGCAATGGATGATTTCCGTAAGAATCGTCACAGGAGCTTCAGACCAGTTTCAGAGTTCTTCAAGCGGTTTGTCGTGATGCCTGCCCACTGGTGCTAATGTTCTGTGAGCTTTCACATCGAGCTCTCTCTCTTCCGAATAAAGTAAGTACAGTAAACTCCTCTCGTCTCCAATCCTATCAATATTAGAATCTTTTATGATCATTCTTATCAACACAACAGTCTTCAACAATTCACCCAAGCGTCTCGCTTGACCGGAACAAGTTGTGTATATATGGATCTATGTACATAGTAAGTTATCTTATACTACAGACTACAGTACGTTTTTTATAAGGCCGGTTTCGGACTTCTGTGGAGCGCTCTCCAAAGCAAAATCTTCAATCAATCATAAGTTTTCAGACCGGTCATTTTCGCGGTACGATGATTTTAGGAGAATTTTTTTCACCCAAAATCATCACCCTTTGTCACTTCCTTTAGTGTCATATCTCCGCAGAAAACCGTTTTTTGTCTGTACTCAGCTCTAGTCCCTTTCATATATGGCATTCAAACTTGACAGACACCTCAACCTGTATCTTATTGAGAGCTTCGCAATTTTCTTCTGATAATTTCCTTGGTATGAAGGTGTCGGCCCATGACCGTGTACACACTGCCTGCATCATGTGCGGATGGTCACGCCACATCGCTGGATATTCCAAGACTACTCTGGGTGATTTTCTCACACGTGGGTATTTTTCCGCGAAATCTGTATTTTCGGAGATACTCACAGAATCAGACCGAATCACTGTGCTGAATTAATATTGACCCTCAGTTCTTACGGGGAAGTCAACCAATACTGGGTCGAGATACTATGTGCGTTTATACTAGTCCCACCGTTTCAAGTTTGACACTATAAGGATCCATGACGGGGGACATTTCGAAATCTACCGGCCCGTACTCCGTCCCCCAAACCCCTGGCGGACGCAAAATGATATCTTACGTCTTGTACGTGTCGTATAAGTCGTCCATAGACCAGGCTAATGCAATGACACCAGGTCTGGGCTCCGGACAAAATTCCTGTCGTCTCCTCGCAGTGCAATGTAATACTAAGCCGAGTCACTCGTGTATTGGAGATGATACGATCAGCAGCACGACAGCTGAGTGGGGACGAGTAGCGAGAACATACATAAACGCTCAGTCAGCTCACCAGCAAAATTCGGCCGACCATCCAGAATTGCAGCAGGTATACGTACCACACCTGATTCACATTATTTTTAAAGATACTCCTTGTCTTCGCATCGAAGCAGATGTCTTGCGTGGGTACGAATAACGTTATGTATCTTCTCCGTCAGCCAAGACTCTGCGCAAGAAGCCTGTCAACGCGCACATGGATCCATCGAAAGCCGGATAAACGGAGATAAACCATAGATTACTACGGTTTATTTAAGCGCCAGAATAGCTCAAAATCATTGTGTAGCGACTTTGGAACGGTCATCGTGGAAGTGATTCATTCGCAATGTTCAGTCAAGTAGCAGTCATGTTTTCTGGAGTGTACCATGTTCGTATGCTGTGCATGAATCGTGCAATTGATATTCAACTTTGAGACTGTCAAACACGTTCGACTACGAGTCTTTTCTGAGCAGGGTTACACGGTAGTGTCAGTCAGAAGGTCGAGGTAATTGCCACCAAGAAAGTAAGGTCAAATGAGGCAGAGGAGCTTAGGAGATTTCTCCACGATGTGTATACTTAGGAAGATCAGTTTCAAGGGGTAGAGTCAATGGAAAGAAACTCATAATACCTCGTGGGGCCGTCACGAGAGCCAGTAATTCTGCTATTTCTTTGCCCAAAGAGCCTATTCGGGTCGAAAGAGCTCAGGACACGAAGACATCATTTGGTGGCGCCACTAGTCCAACTGCGAGTCCACTGCTTTTGAGGAACAGCGTCCCGGTTGGTCGGTCGGAAAGTCAAGCTCATTAGCATCAAGTAAATGGCCAGATAAAATGGAGGAATTGAAGATACTTCCCCGCATTCCGTATAGGAATATCAGTTTTCAAGGGGCGCAATGAAAAAGAAGCTGAAAATAAGGCTTGAAGCCACCATGAACTGATAAACCTTGCTATTTCATTGTCCAAAGAACGTATTCCAGTCGAAGGGATCTAGACAGTTGACATCTATGATTGGTAGCGCCACTAAGAAACAGCACCTTTAATTGGATCGCCTGAGAATGGAGCAGGAGTCCTTGCTCGGGGATCTTTGTTTGGAGACTTTCGACCGATGACACGCCAACATAAGACATCCAATTAGTAACAGCAACACCAGCGAGGCGGCTTGGTTGGTTGGAGATAAGAAAAGACAATGCGATAAATCTCTACACACTCGATAGAGGGCATCGAGTGGGGTACGCCAAGACAAGTTGCAGATCTGAAGGATTGTTGCTGTCAATCCCAGGAGTGCATTGATTGCAGTAAATCTAGTAATTAACTTATGAAGTGAAGCCAGAAGTCAAGGGGGCATTCATCCAAACCCCGCGAATTTGCCTTGGCCTGCCGCGGCATGTCGTGCACAGTGCTTCTTCCGGAAGACATGCCCTCCGACTTATCCGGGTAGTAACAAAATGATCTCAAGCGTACTTGAAAACAATCAACAATGAGAATAAATCGCTCGAACAGGATAAGACGTGACAGCAAAAGGCCGCGGCCACACATGGGACGTATCTTTGGGATACTCGAGATGCCGATGATGTAACGACATGAGGCCGCCATGCCCCGTCATCTGCATCGACAGAGCAAGAGCAAGTCATGTTTACAAAAGGCGCTTGAGAATGCCGAAAATTTTCGAGATGAGAACAACTCGGATACTTGGTGGGTTCCTCTGAGCATATGCAACAGTTGGTTGTTATAACACCGAACGTGCTGACGGCAATGATATGAGATCGTTATATTCCACGCTGCATCCTCTTCGACGGAGTAGTACTTATTGTGGCCCAGGGGTCTCGTACCAAAAAAAAGGACACAGGTCATCGTGTCAAAAACGCATTGACGGAGGATGGATAAGAGCTCTGTTCACTTACGACACACGTGCGCAATACCATAGTCAGCATGTAAGTATGTTCCAGAGAGATTCAAGACCTACATGAGTTTATCCAAGCGCCATATTACTTCAACATCCACCCTAGGCTTGAGAGCCGGCAGGGTCTAGTAGAGTGAGTTCTGAGTGAGCACACCATGCGGGTCGTAAGTAACCATTATCGATTGGGGTCACATGATTTTCACATGACACTGAGCACGCAATCGAGCGCGTCGAGCACGACATCGTCTGAGTTTGAAGGAATAGTAGAAATAGTACAGAGTTAGCAGTTTCCTTCCATTCTTGCCTCGTCTGCGCCTCGATGCGCTTATCCTTCATATCCCTGCGCATCTGGTGCCATTAACAGGCTGTGACGACAGACTCGGATGTAATTTCTGAAGCCCCAGAAACGTCGTCTCTCTTTGTGAATGCCATTAGATCTTTCATTATCTGACTCTCGTTCTGGCGTCTGCCTCTCTGTTCCTTCTCAAGTCTTCTCCTCGTCGCCAGCAGGGTCACCTATGACCTCGCCGTCACGTGCTCCCTAAATCCGAGTTCACTGACCAACGCCGCTCGGATCTTGTGGTCGACAGGGTGATACCGTTTGTCTCAGAAGAGGGACCCTGTGCTGTTGAAGCAAACTCGGGAAGACTACGTATCTCTTACAGTGCTTATCGACCATGATTCTGATGTAGAAGTCAGAGAAGGCGGAGAGAGGCTTTGGGGGTTGATATCCGAGGTCGAGGGTCCATTCGCATCTCATGTCAAGCACGGTTTAGGAATGCCCCCATTGAATTCGTTATCATTTTGACGTCCCGTGTCGGATGCTCCGACCGTTCCAATCTGTTCCCAGTTTTGGGGGTACGAAGCCTGGAAGGGTTTGGCGCTTTGTACGTGTTGTTAGTCATAATTTCGCTATAAAATGCACTTGTTTGCATTATAATTTTCCAACAACTCTTCAACCATCGTCTGACACCTCAGGGAAATCTATCGTTCCCATTTGTGCCATGCCGCTTTCATCTTCATCTTCATCTTCGTCTCTTCAATCGGTCTTCGACCGCCCAAACTCGAGAGCGACAACTCCCTCGTCCGTTGTTTCTTCGTCGTCTTACAAGTCGACTGGGAGCATTAATTGGCAGGCTCCTGCAACTTATGTGTTCGTGCAAAACATGGAAATTCAAGCAGACTTCGTGAAATTGGTTTTCGACACCTACTCTCAAGAGGGCCGCTTGGGGCTCTGTGTCCCAAATGATGCAAGTTCACCAACACCCTCACCATACAACGAGTGGAATAAGACGCATCTCGCTCTCGATGGACGAACATTCCGAGTACTTATTTCTGATGCCTCCCAGTTTACCCTGAAGCAAGAGGATGTGGATCTGTCGACAGTAGGCTTCTTCATACTCAATTCGACCCCTCGTGATTAACTTCGGCTTTTAGTCCATCTCAACCTTGCCAAATGTCACTCAACATCTTACAGCCTTATCCCTTGCTGGACTTCGGGCAGTTACTTCCACTTCTGTAGACGGTGGCCATGTCGTTTACACGCTTGAACGACCTCCCTTCACCTACAGGCCCCTTTCAATGACCCTTAGCTTGACTCTCTCATCCAAGCCTTCGACCGGCAATATCCCCACTCTTGAGGAGTGGAAGATTGTTTGGGCCACCTGGGATTTGATCACACTTCAGATGATCCCTCAAGAGATGCTTCACCAGAAACCTATCGACCTTCGCCACAAGTGTTTGTTCTATATTGGACACATACCAACGTGAGCGATATCCGACCTCATTGATATGAATTATCTCATACTTTTCCTCTGCGGGGTGTAGGTTCCTTGATATGCTTTTGTCAAAGGCCATTGGCGGAAATGCGAGTGAGCCCCAGTACTTCTGGAAAATCTTCGAGGTATTGTTTGTCGTATTCCCTACACTCTACCTTTCTCATGCACACTGACAGCGAGGTATTGACCCTCATGTCGATGACCCGGATCATTGTCACGTAAGTTTTACGTCTCCGTGTTGAGGATAGACGTTGTAACTTCCGCTGCATCCATCAGAACCACTCTGAAGTTCCAGAGAAAGACGAAGACTGGCCTATTCTCGAAACCATCATTGGTTTCCGTAACAAAGTCCGTTCCAGACTCATCGAGTTATACAACGACCTTCAAACCGGCAAGCGTCGCCTTACGCGCAACATCGCCAGGACACTCGTCATGACTCTTGAGCATGAGGGATTCCACCTCGAGGTACATTGATTCCCCTTTCTCCCATTCTCTTCGCACCTAACCATCACAACATCGCAGACATTGTTGTACATGCTCATTCAACGAGCTGGGACAGGCACACTTGCTCCTCCAGGATTCGCTACACCTCCTTGGGAAATGCTCACCCAACAATGGGATGCAATCCCTGTACCATCTACGTCCACCGTCGTCCTCGGCCCTGCGACCGTTTCACTTGGGCATGAGGATTCAGAGGGCGACGATGCGTTCTCTGGTGTTGAGGGAGACGTGAATGATCATGTGTTTGGATGGGACAACGAGAGCCCCGAGAGGAAGTTCGAGGTGGCGGCGTTCCGCGCTGAGTGGCGTCCTGTTACCAATGGTCAGTATGAAGCATTCTGGAGGGCGAGGGGTGCGGATTGTTTGAGGATTCCGGGTAGTTGGGTGTATGAGGATGGCGAAGTTAAGGTAGGGGCCTCTCCTTCTTCGGTTGTGTTGATTGCTCATGATGAATAGGTCCGAACGATGTATGGACCGGTGTCAATGGAGGTTGCTCAACATTGGCCTGTGCTCACCTCGTACGATGACCTCCTGGCGTACGCCCAATCGAAGGGCGGCCGTCTGCCCTCGGAAGTTGAGCTCCGGCTGTTTCTCGACACATACGAAGTTGGGTACGACGGTGGGTCCAACACGGGTTTCAGGAATTGGCACCCCGTTCCGTGAGTATCATTGTATGTATTCTTCTCTTCCGCTCCCGCTAATCCTGTGTATTCCATGCCAGTGCAACGACTGGGTTAGAGGGCAATAATGGGCGGGGCTCGAATGGAGGCGTGTGGGAATGGACTTCCACTCTTTTTGACACCCATGAGGGTCTTTCGCCGACAAACTTGTTCACTGGGTAAAAACATTGGTGCTTGTTATCCTGCGCTTGCTAACTGTTTCCATTTCCTAAGCTACTCCACCGATTTCTTTGACACCAAACACCATGTTGTGGTATGTCTTATTTTTTCGTTGCTTTTTTGTCCCTGAATAAATGTATGCTATATAGTTAGGAGCTTCTTACGCTACCATCCCTCGACTCGCTGGTCGTAGGACTTTACGAAACTTCTATCAACACAACTATCCGTATCCTTGGGTGGGAGGGCGCATTGTTTACGATATGTAGCTGGTCGTCGTTTGTTGAGCTCCGTCTCAACCTGAATTTGACACTCTTGCAATGTCAAGATTGGTGACCTTTTTTTGCCTTACTCAGTACTCTTCAATTCTTTCTTTAGCCGTCGTGTAAAATTAGTTTGTATTATTTTGTTCAGTTTCCATTCAGTGGTTTGTAGATATAATATTAATACATAGCTTCACCTGCACCTCCGCAGAAAATCGTCTGGGTTTTGGGTTGATGATCGTGGACGTCAAATTCCACATTTTGGCAGAACTGGTGATTAGATCTCAGAAATTTCTCAAGATCGAACAAAGCACCTTTCTCAAGTATGTACCCGAACATTTCTATGGTTGTACATACATAAGTACATCAGGGAGCATCGTATACAAAAGCGGGAGACTCGGCATGATATCGGATACAATTGAAAATGCCAGCAAACTTGAAACTCGTACGACCCCGATAAAGAATTTGAATATGTACGTTATGTACCCACAAGGGGGTTGCCATCACGTGTCTTGTCGATCGAAAAAATGGCTGAGGTGACCTGACTTCCTCTATCCTAAATAAAAGTCAGTCCATCCCTGCTACTTATTCCCACTGCCTCTTCCCTTCCTTCCCCTTCCCTCCTTCATTCATCACTCTTTATTATACTATGTGAGTACTATTCTCTGCCTCGCACCTCGTTTGGTATCTGTTCTGCTTTGTTTTGCGCATGTTCGTGCGCGCTTGAGGTTGTGTCATTTATAAACCAGTTGCCTTTTGAACTGCTCTATTTCTTTGTGCCCACAACCTCTGACTTTCACCTGTATTTGTAGAAAAATGGCCGTACCTTCTACTGATGGTCGCGTCGGCGACCGTATCGAGAATTACAATGCATTCTGGAAGAAGGACTTAGAAAGGGAAGATGAAGTTGGAACGGAGAAGCGTCTTGACAGCTATACTGAGGTCGTAAACGGTCGGTATTATATCTAACGTGTTTCACCTCTCTAACCCTTTCACGCATGCCCATCAGGCTATTATGACGGTGCGACCCAGTTGTACGAGTATGGCTGGGCACAGTCCTTCCACTTCTCCCGTTTTTATAAGGGGGAGGCGTTCCATGCCTCCCTCGCTCGTCATGAGCACTATCTTGCAGCTCAGATGGGCCTGCGCCCTGGTATGCGCGTCCTGGATGTGGGCTGCGGTGTCGGTGGTCCTGCTCGTGAAATTGCCCAATTTTCGGATGCCAACATCGTCGGCCTGAACAACAATGACTTCCAGATCAACCGAGCGAGGAAATACACCGCCAGGGCTGGCCTCGAGAAACAAGTTACTTTTGTCAAGGGTGATTTCATGAAACTCGCTGAGCAGTTTGGCGAGAACTCCTTCGATGCAGGTGGGCATATAAACATGTCGATTGGTGTATTTCCTGATCTCTCCCTTCTAGTTTATGCCATCGAGGCCACCGTCCATGCTCCCTCTTGGGAGGGCGTTTATGGCGAAATTTTTAAGATTTTGAAGCCTGGAGGAGTTGTGAGTGTCGTCCACCATGTTCTACTTCCATCTTCTTAATTTAAGCGTAGTTCGGCGTGTATGAGTGGTGTATGACTGATACATGGGATCCCTCTAACCCGGAGCACAAGCGCCTCGCTCACGAGATTGAGCTTGGTAATGGTATTCCCGAGATGCGACCTCTTCGCTTGGCTCGTCAAGCCCTAAAGACTGTTGGTTTCACAATTGAGCATGAAGAGGACTTGGCGACCCGCCCTGACCCTATTCCATGGTTCTATCCATTGGAAGGTGACATCTTCAAGGCTCAGACTGCTTGGGATTACTTTACCGTCTGGCGGATGAGCTGGAGTGGCAAGTTTGTCACTCACAATGCTATGCGTCTGCTCGAATGGGTTGGGCTTTTACCCAAGGGAACTCATTCTGTTGGTGAATCATTGAAGGTCGCTGGTGACGCTCTCGTGAGGGGCGGTCAGACTAAGGTTTCTCAAGTTTTTTTTATGACCCTAGCATCTTGCTGACAATTTTTTGTACAGCTCTTCACCCCGATGTATCTTGCCGTCTGTCGGAAACCTACCAACTGAGATGCGAGCATTGTCACAGTACTTATATACCTCATATATCTTAATATCCATAGCCGTAGATTTAGTAAAGGATTTTATTCATTCGCGGGATACTCGAGTGCCACTTGAAACTAACTTGAAGAGGAATCCCTATAAGAAATCCAAACACGAGGTACCTCGGCATCTTCCGATCAATTTCTAAAATCCCTCGAGACCAGGTGCCCACCTTGTACTATGGCCAACGATCCTAGGGTACACAAACCTAGGCTTCCGAAAGCCTACACTCCCCAACAGCTGACCTTTCTCAAGAGGTAGAATGGAATTTAGGTCCTCGGAGCTCTTCTCCCTGACGATCTTTGCTTCGCAGCAATCTCGCAGAATTTGAACGAAGATCCCAAGGTTCAATAAGAGGGGATGCAAAGAAATATGCCCTGGAGCGGGCCTCGGATTTTATTGCGCAGTTCGGGCTACCTCCTGAGTTCATCGGTGTTCATGAAGCGGAGAACAAGTTTCGTGAGGTTGGTGCAGCCTACTTAGAGAGACCCGCTCTAACTCCAGCTTTCATTCGTGTTTAGCAAATTTACAACTGGTTTAAGAATACAGTAGGCAGAAATAGACGCAAGATTGAAGGCAGGCCGAGGTCTGGCACCAAGAAGGTTACAGAAAAAGGCAAAGTTCATAAATCCTCTACAATCATGGACATTGTCTCATTGTTTCTCATAGCCCAAGGAAATCCGAGCGACATACCTTGGAATCCCGTAACAACGACTATCATACCATATACCCACGCAGAAAGTAGTTCTAGCCCCGCTAACTCCACCCGCCCTGCTGTTGTGTCCCCAGTGCAGTATGCAGCGCTTCACCCCGCAGCGTCTATTCCAACACCATTGCCGCCCGTTACTTCACCCCACCTAAAGCTTCCTATAACCAAAACGACAATCCGTGATGCCTTTCTTCGAAATACTGAGACCTCTAATCTTGCAAACATGATTCAAACATTTGCGATCTCTGATCCATCACCAACACCATTGACTGCTGTCGTGGAAGCACTCTTCGAAGCGCTCTCTACAGAGACAAAATCTGGTCATTTTAATGACAACAGAGAACCAATCACCTACCTCCGGCGATATTATGAAGCTTCCACATATTTCACATCATCAGTAGTGCACGCTGGTGTTTCTGGACCACTGGCAGGTCCGCGAGCCATCCAAATGCAAGTGCGGAAATTTTCTACATGGGTACCCAATGCAGTAACTAAGCAAGACCGGTCATCGCCAGTGCTGTCGTCGGTGCCAGCATCGAGCTCGATGTCAGACGAGATGCAGCGGATAGCGAGCGACCGTCAACATCGTAAAGATCACATACAATGGGCGAATATTCACGCCGCAGCACTCGAACTCGGGATGCTTGGCATGGGCCACGCAGGGGACGCTGATCACAGCGGGTACGCCTACGCCATGGGCCGCGCATTCTCTGAGATGGTAGCGCGAGATGCGGTCTGGGAGTCGGACGAAGTAGAATGGGTCGCAGGGATTTGCGTATTGCGAGCCGTAATAAGAACAGCCATGAGTGGAGATCGGAGGCAGAGGGATGAATATGACGAGCTCTTGAGAACCTACGAAAAAAGGTGGAGAGAAATCAAGGACGAAGCGAGACAGTCGTTCGTGACAGTAAGTGCACATGGCGTGTTCGGAAATATCATATCTGAGATCCCTGTAGGAAGTGCTTTTGGCCGCCAAAGAGGATCTCGCAAGATTGGACGAAACCCTCAGATGACGGATACATCTTTATGCTGTGTTACATGTACGTTTCTCATACATAATGATCATGAATCTTGATCGGCACCTTACCCACTTTGTATCATCTGTTGTCCCTCCTGCTAGTCTGCTCTGGTTGCTGCCGAGTTTATAACTTATTTATATCGGAATCTGTATTAGGATTCATAGTCAACCTTGGGCCGTATCAAGTAATCTTTTCGGTATATCCTATGGATGCTTGTGTGGTACAAGTCTATTTTCAGCTGCGAAGTCAGTTTTCACTTCTCCATCCCTGGTTAACAACAGCTCACCATGGGGTTCCGTTGGATAGAGTGTCTAGTTCTAATGTGTAGCTTGTCTCCTTTCTACGAGACCCGATGCTCGATACCTTTCCAATGACCTTGCCTACGGGGACCCTCTCGTCTTTTTCTCTGTGTAAAATTAGGACGGCGGACATCACACCGGTGATGCTATAATACTAGTTTTTCTAACGGAAGTTCAAGAGATATTTCTCGAGAGCGTCACAATCCCGCAGTTCGACGTTCTCTAACTTATCTCCGTCTGTCAAGTTTTTTTGAATCCGAAGTTCTCTTTCCACTGAGAAAGAACACTTTGTCTGGAGTTCAGGTGACCAAGGATCCATGATCATTGCTTCCCAATTCGACATACCAGCACCTACGATCGCATCCCTACAGCAGTTCAACCTTGGTCTTTGTAATACCCATGCCGAGTCAAATGATCCATCTGCCGCCATGCTTGATTTCGAGGTAGAAATCGCAAGCGAGACCGCCGCTAACCGTGACTCCATCCTGCGATCCCCAGTTCTCCGGGATTTGCAAGGCCTCGACGGATTTCTTATCTGCAGCCTCATCCATATTGTAACGAGATCTTACTATCCGCCCCTCCTTTCTTTTGCGCTCAGTACTCAGTTCCACGATTATTTGCTGAAATGACGAAGTATCCGGCTCCCGCGAGCGCCAGTGGTGGATATCGAACAGTCTAGTATCCCGTGGCCGATTATTGGGATTCCTCTAGATCTGATTACCACACACTAGGTACATCCCACCCAGTTCTTTCAGATTCGCCACCAAAAAAGCATTTGGCAGTACAATTGCCCATGGCAAGAAGGGGATGTTGGTAGAGCTCCATCTGACACATGGTATGAATATACGTACCGTGGATCGCTGTGGATAATCCCGTTAAGCGAGGTTCCGTCATCTGATTGATGATTCGCGTCCTAACTTTTTCGTCTCCCATCCCTCAAATCAGATTACTTGGTCCTCTGGACGGAAGATCGTGACCGGACTCTAGCAAGTCGTCTTGAGAAACAATGTGAAGCGCGATATCGAAGTTGGAGACTACAAAGAAGTTATTTTCTTGTGCCCCGCCTGTTTTCAGGATATTGCTCGTTAAAAAGTTGTATACATCCAGTCTCAGCAATACTTTCTGTGACACATTGAGAACACTCGGATATTATTGTACTCTCCGATTCTACTGGCTTCGGTGTCAGCTCCGGTGATCATTACAAGGAACTCTGGCCATCAGAAGACTTGCGAAAGCCTGCACTCTTTCCCCTTGCGTTTGGGAACACAGCCGCAGATTGAGGGTTATTACTACCATGTCCGAGATGACTTAGGAGTAGCACCCGCCTGTCCGTAGCCAGAATTACCAGCCCCCCGCCTGGGTGAACGACATCTTCGTAAATCCTCTGTCAATTGCCGTGCACTATGTGGACAGCGGTTTATACAACCGTCCATACTCGGAGACCTACATAGATAAAACGGTTGGACTTGGTATACAACATGGAGCATCTGCGTTAAATAAGCATCGTCAATGTTCTCCCGAGGGCATAAGATCTGTAAGTTGAACTTGGTGGCTACGACAGAGTCTGCTGTCACAACAAAGGACGGTCTCATCATGTTAAGCTGCAAACCGTCGGAAATGGGTAAAATAAAGAATATCGTGCAGTTGGGTTATCGCAGTTCCTTCGTGTTAGCAGTGAAGGTGACCCTGGTAATACAAGTCGTCGTGTCTAGCGTAATATACACTGAAACCCACAATTTCCATAATACTTATTACCATTCTTGCAAAGCACACAGATTCATACTGATGTCCGAAGGAATCCCCCTTGCAGTTCTGATGTCTCCCAAGAGAATAACTTATATAGTTTCAGGACTAAAGAGAGAATCTAAGTAGCGTATATTCTGAGACGGGTAGAGTGATGTTACAATTCTCGGGAGAGGATATTATAATGCCGAAGGCCACCCACTGGGACTCTGTGGACTTCCTATCCAATCTCCTGCCGATGACGCCGATTCCCGTTGTTGCGGCTTGACCGTATACGTGAGGCCCGAGATAGATCTACTCTTCCTATGTTGAATTGCACGAATCAAAAGTTGCGGGGTTCCTCCGTTGGCATCAGGGTAGAAAACGGGCTCACTGTGGGTTCTTGGATGTCGGTAATCCTCCGAGGTCTCCGGTGGCTGGCAGTAGAGTTGATATGCTGGCAAAGGGGTTGATGGATTGACTTGCTCCCCGTACAGAGGAGCATGAACGGAACAAGTAGAGGATTGAGAGCGAACAGACGCGGGGTATTCTGACGAGCAGAGGGAGAACTTGCTTCGTGGATAGTTTGAACTGATGTCGATGACCCCAGCAGAAACAATAGAGTTGAGACGAGTGTTCAAATCAGTTGCGGATACTTCGCTATCGTGGGTTGAATACACTGAAGACGCCGAACGCTGGGACCCAGGTGTTTCGTAGACGATCTCTTTCTCTGCGCCCTGATACGTTCCAGGCGGCGGCGAAGCGATCTTTGTCCAGGAGTCCTCTCCTTCCTCTTTCTTTCGCCTACAAAAGGCAAACAACCGGAAGTTCAGCATGAAATACACCAAAAACATCAGCGCTATCAAGCTCGCCATCAATGCGCCAATCATGACAAGTCTACTAGCGGTTCCGTGTGGATTGGTGTCGGTAGGTGGAGGTTGCGCAGCGTCCAAGATAGTCCCTGCTGTTTCCATGGGGCCTACACTAGACGTGGTGCCAGATGCCTTAAGGTGACTCACACCAGCGACATCACTGAGATATGTCCTAGAATCTTCATAAGAAAAGCCCGATCCAGTAGGAGCAAAAGATCCAGTAATAACAATAGATTGCTCAGGAAATTTGGAGTCCAGAACGAGAACCTCGGGGGCCGCCGTATGAGAAGGGTTAACAAAATCAGAACCACGGTAGGAAACGGAAGACGAAGGTTGGGCAATGGTGGTGGTCGGGACCAGTGCAGCGGCAGTCTTCTGAGCGAACGGAGAAGCAGGACTCGAGGGGACGACAAGAACTTGAGGTATCATGGTTGGCGAAATTTGGACTTGTGTCATGGCCGGCTTGACACTCTGACGAGATTCCATGTCAGCCACCATCTTGAAGACTTCACTAACAGGAGGAAGGTGATAAGAGGCATGATTTGTCTTCGTTTCCTGCGAGCGATTGTGATTTGCGGGCCATGAGGCACCCTGAGCCTCTAATGGAAGCTTGTAGCGTGCTTGTCGTGCCCACAACCATTTTGCATGCTTTTCCGGTCGAATGGCTGACCTGGATGCAGCAGGCGAAGTTGAAACGACAATAAAATGAAGGGAAAGGATGAGCGCAGTGGCGACCACGCGGACTGGAGCGACCATAGTACGGTTTTAAACGAGCGTGGGGCCGTGTGGGCGTCGGGTGAAATGAAGGAGAAAAACGACACAAGATGAGGAAAACCCTTGCAAGGGTTACTCGAAGCAATGGTTTATATATTGTGAGTGGCTGACCGACATACTTGGGACCCACTCTATGCTGACACTGCAGAGAGAGGTTGTGGTCTCGCAGCCACTCCGAACCATTAGAATACCGTTTTCGTATGTCCCTGCTAATATGTCAGAAGGCCGTGGGCAATAGCGAGTTCAAGAGGATGAGCAGCGAGCGGTGAGCGCTTGGGCACTATAGATAAGGTGGATGTTTCTAATTGGGGGTGATTACGTGATTTGATATCGACAGAACGAGCTCCATACTTACTGCCAACGTTTGTCGAAAAGGCTGTAAAGGAAAAATATTCCTACTACTCAAAGTGATCACCAACAGTTCGGTTCGAGGTAGGTGAGAATGTTGGAAACGTTTGAAATGGAGGGGATTTTGGTTTCCTGAGCTCAGGCTGTCTTGTCATGTTCAAGTTGATACCATCAACATGGTCAGGTGTTGCAATGATCCCTGCGACTTCTCCACTGCTTCCCTTGGTCTTAGCGATGTTCAAGTCCACTGGCAGGTTGAGTATGTCTTTCATAACTATCATGATCAACAGACAGATCCGTATTGACAGAAGTTACGCGAGTCTCTTTATCCCCTCTTTTGAACCGGAAAAGAGTCTTTCTTTACTCTGTCTTGGTGCGAAAACCTGATGTCTTTTCGAAAAAATGTTCAACTATATTTTGAGGCGGCCTCCAACTTCACTTTCTCGACCTCTGTTATCGGGGGACAATCGAACTTGTCGCGTTTTTTCTATAAAGTTCTCCAGGAATTCGTTGTCTTCTCCCCTTCGCTCATGTCAACTTTC
The DNA here is from genome assembly GCA_017657335.1 of Termitomyces titanicus. Taxonomy (NCBI): domain Eukaryota; kingdom Fungi; phylum Basidiomycota; class Agaricomycetes; order Agaricales; family Lyophyllaceae; genus Termitomyces; species Termitomyces titanicus. The sequence goes on along the minus strand of JAGGAX010000019.1, from coordinate 39,608 downwards.
ATGATTCTGTCTGGTCTTTGCTTGATATGATCATTCTCTCGACTGCTCTTCATGGGTCTCCTTTTTCTCAATATGGGATAATAACTTCGGCAAGCCGCCACAATGCATATCCTGGCGTGAAGAAGAACGCGCTGCCAGCTGTCTACTCACTCTTCAGTGTCCTACTCGTCAGAAATTCTGTCGGCAAGAACATCCAGTGCCTCGCTTTTCACCCACGTTCGTTATGCACATGATGATTGGTGAACGGCAAGAGCTTACCCAGAGATGTATAAAAGCTGACAAAAGTGGGGGTATTCCAGCATCGTCTCCCAAATCACCCTTGGACAATGCAAGTCACAACCAAATTTGCCATCCTCAACTCTCTCTTAGTCACGGCAGTCGCTGCTGTTGATCTTCGTTTCTGTGTATGTTCCCTTTGCTTGGTCGGGACTTGGATGTTAGCATTGACCTTCGTAGCATGGTGGAGCGAAAGGAGTCTGCGACAACATTACCCTCACTTCGTCAGAGGCGACGTGCTACTCTACAGCCAATGCCACTGTTGGAACTGTTGACACAGTCGTCGCAATCACCCCTGGAATCAAATATACTCTTTTCACGTGAGACTATTTTTCCAACCATTTTGTTGAGGTTTGCAATGACGAAGCTAACACAAGGGGTGCGGAATGTACCGGGAACGCATCAGCTGTATTCGGGAACGGAACCAACACGCTGACAGCTCCATTGTATGTGTAATTGAACTGCTGCAGTGGCATCATACTCACCTTGTCCTAGCTTGAACAAAGTTCTCTCGTTATCAGCTGGCATTCCAACCGTTTGGGAACCATTTGGCTGTTATACGTCAGCAATCATCTTCTGCTACCCATACTTAGCGATCAATGCTGATGCCTCTCTCGATGTTCACTACAGAGACTTTGCAGGGTCACGCACACTTGCTGCGGCGACGTTCGTCAATACTACAATGACCATTGAGTCATGCCAAGCGTTTTGCGAGAGTGGCGCATTTGGCCTTGCTGGTGTCGAATATGGCAGCGAGTGTTGTATGTCTCTCTTTGCGAAGTATAAACACTGGGTTTCTCATAGCTCGGTAACATTAGACTGCGATCATTCTATCCAGTTCCCTGCTGTCACGGATAACGCTACAAGCTGCAATATGCCATGCGCGGGTAATGCGAATGAGACCTGCGGTGGTGCAGGCCATATCAATGTTTTCAGCAGTGGAAAATCACTTCCTACCATCCCTGAGGCCGTTGTTGGTCCTAACGCGACTTCGTGGGTTTACGATGGATGCTTCAGGTGAGTAAAATGTTGGTAATCAAGCCTCAAAAGAGCTCAACGATGGACGCTTTCAGTGACGACAGCATCGGTAATCGGACGTTAGCCCTTCACCTTCTACCGGCGACTGGAGATGTTACTCCTCAAACTTGTGTTGACACCTGTGCAGCTGCGAACCAAACATTTGCTGGTCTTGAATATGGTGTAGAATGCTGTATGTCCTTGATACATTTTGCTTGTCCATTTCATTTAACAGTTTCCTTAGGGTGCGGTACTGCGATACAAAACAATGCGACCAAGGTGGAAGACGTCGAATGTGGACAAGCCTGCACGTCGGATCCTTCCTTCTTCTGTGGGGATGCTAATCGTCTCAACGTCTGGACGGTTGCCGCAGCTGCATCTGATTGACAGAAAATAGAAATTTGATGTTCTTTTTGCTCTTGATCTGCTAGTGTTGCCTACCCTGTTATTACTATGTAGATACAGTGTGATCTACATACGATAACCAATAGCTATGGACACACTGGTAAAGATGGGCCACGGTAGACTCCTTAGGTGGAAGCGGGGTCGCATCACTCACTGTTCACCGTTCATTGCTCTGCTAAACGTTCGGTCTGGAGGGTATACAGTATGAGGCCCACCCGAAGGCTTCTGAAGCTTCTAGGTTGTTCTACTCGCCTCGTGCGAGGGCGAAGAGCGCAAAACAACTCAAAGCCTTCTCGTACTCGGCTTTTATGTTCTTGACTGTTGAAAAAACGCGACACGTAACATGTGTTGGTGGTCAATGGCGCAAGAAAGGTGTCGGATGAAAGTTGCTTCACAGAAGGCGATCACTTCTTCGCGAGGTTCTGGTCCTGCGTAACTGTCCGTACAGATATCTGCCCCGACAATGGCCCGAATAGCAGGATTGAGTGGTCAGGAAACCTTCATTAAGCTTCGTTACGATACTATACAATCCAGATAGAGGTGTCGTCAACATTGAATTATAGTTTCGATTTGCCTCCCATCTCTTCCTCTTCATACCATTTCTCCAATCTCTTTGTCATCTCAACCCACTCATGGACTCCCCCTTGTCCAACTCCCTCAACCCATTCCTCCGCCTTCCCAAGCTCTTTTAGACGTTTCCAAGCCTTTCTCAGAACACCTTTCTTGCAATACATCTCTTTCTCCCACTCCGGTACCTTGGTATACGAACCACTTCTCTCACCCTTCACATTCTCCCACGCAGCGTCCAAGTCCCTGTCTGATGATGACACACTCGAAAACTCGTACAAGGCATCCCGATACTCAAATTGTTGCAAAGGCTCGAAAAGGTGCCACGCCTTTGCAATTGCCCGAGGATCGTCGCCGACCTGGTTTCTCAGTTCCTCGTAGCGTGTCATGATATCCACCGCCTCTTGCATGGGTTCCAAACTCCCTGGGTTTGCGAACGCATGCAGGACTGCTCGCGCCTGAGACTCGACAAGTGGAAACGGAGCCACGCGAACCAATAGCCCAAGAAACGCGAGGCTCGAAGGCGGGAACGCTCGTATGAGAGGGAACATATGCCGCGCCAAAGGAAACACGCTGTATGTGGAATTATACAGTTCCGTAGGGAGTGGGGGTATAGACGGGGGTACGGCGGATCGGAGAATGTCCTCCGAGAAGAAGGGAAAGGAATATTTATATCCTGTTGCGAGGATACAGTGGTCGATACCTGTTTCGACTGACTTGTCTTCGAACGTGACTTGGCCGTCGTCGCCGAATTGTGCTACGCGACCACGTCGCTTGAGGTTCCCGATGTCTTCATTCAGGAAACCAGTGGCGGAGTGGATGACTTTACGAGCGACAGTACACATTTCCGCAGAGATGTCCTGGCCGCTGGGCCCACCACCAACGACGAGTACTGTATCACCCATATTGTACGGATGTCTGTATGTCGCTGAATGACTAGCCCGGCCGGAGGAAAGCCATTGTGCTACACCAGGAGTGTCGGGGTATCGAGGTATTCGGTAATGCCCATTGCACACCATCACGAGATCGAATGAAAGGATAGTGTCCGCTGAGGTTGTTATTTCCCATTGAGAATCCTTCCAGACGACGGTTTTGACAGTTGAGTTAAACTGTATGTGGGGCCGTAGGTGGAAATGGTCAGCATAATCGTTCAAATATTGAAGTACGACTTTGGCCTCGGGGAAGAGCTCCGTTGATGGCGCAAAGGGATAGCTGGTGTATGCCATCACGGGGTGTGGGATGTTCGTAATGAGCGAGTCATATATTGAGCTCTCGGGTGGTTCGCCTGTGGGGGACGCAAGGAGCCTGAGAAACGTTTGAAGATTTCAATGAATCCCAAGACTCGTCACGCACCATACACCTCCTAATTCGTTACGAGCTTCAAATAGTGTGGGTTTCCATTTCCCAGATCTGTATTCTGATGAGTCAAGAAGGACTTTCAATGCTGCCAGCCCGACAGGTCCTGCGCCGATGATGCAAATTGTTTTTGCGTCGATCGTCACCTTGTCATTGGCATCGGTATCCGGCTGGATCACTATACTTTACAGTATAAGTATGTCGTTTGCTGTATGAAGGACCATGAATACTTACTCGGTAGATCCATACTTGGGCCTAGTCCAGCTGCAGGTCGATGTCAGAGTACAGCAAGAGGTTTGCGGGATTATCCGGCCTTTCGTTCTACATATCCAGAAATCCTTGTTCATGCATCATGCATCATGACGCAATGCGCAGGGAGTTACACGCGAAAATGAATACTGTGCAGAACAATGATCAAATCGAGACCTGAAGTAAAGTAACAAAAGCCAACGACACATTCCTTCCTCATTTTGCAACATACGACTAAGTCGGCCTCCTTGTTGCTTCGCCGTCGTGTTGGCCTCTTGATATCCAACAGCAAGTAAACGGACTGCCAGAGGGAAAATCTTTGAGGTTGCAGTTGGGTAGCGGTTGAGAAAACCCATGCTTCATTTTGATTGAACAGACGGCGTCTGACGTGAGGGTGGAGTTGGCAATACCATTGTAAAACGGCCGTTAGTGGCCAGACGATATGAAACTTCTCCAACTCGCACAGGCCGGACTGGTCCGGTCCGCAGTTATATGTATCGTACATATACTAAGTAAGTAGTTCCGATTCCATTGTGACAGATTACGACTCTTTTTGACATCTCCTTCCGGTTATACAGGGTCCATGATTGATGCGATAGCGCAGTTACTTCCACCTAGGTATGTACGCGGAGATTTGGTCCAGGTGACCACCGAATCAGATCACGTTGGAGAATTACTCCACATGGCATGAGGACCATAAAATCGGATTCCTTTAAGCACAGGAAACCTTTGATGAGATTCAGCGACTTGAACGATGAGTATGTATTTGATTACCAAAGTTATACATCATGTTGATGCCTTAGTTTGGCATAGTGCCATCAAAGTTTCTATGTACGCGTTGTGTTGAACGGTTTGTTGACGCGCTTCTGAATCCCACCCTCAAGGAAATAAAACTGGCAAACACGTGGGGTGTTCACCTTATCCTCGATCGCCTTCTCTCCATAGCCAACCTCAGCTATCGCAGGCTATGTCTGGGAGCAGACGCAACAGGATACTCAATCTCAATACCTCTTTTCAATCGAACACAGTATCTAATCATCATGTCGCTAGATCGTCTCACCAACAGGCGGCGACTGCTTTCACCTCACATCAGCAACCGCCGGCCGTGAACAATCCCAATGCTATCGCTGGCAGTGCTGCTCCACGTCCTATGGTCATTCAATACGCCGCAAATCCGTACTATCCTCCCCCTGAATATCCTAGTGTGCCCGTTCCCGCGCAGACGCGCCCACAATATCCGTCTCAGGGACCAGACCCCACACGTATACTACTACCACCTTCTCCGATCATTCCAAGAACGAGTCCTAATACCGACTTCGCCGTAGACAGGCTCTCGCACACCCTCGTAGCCGCTATGACGCCCATTCTCAGCGATCAAGAAAAGTCTTTAGCTGGTGAAATCAAAAAAATTGAAGGCTCTGTTGAGAAATTTGTTATCGATGCCAAGGAGGCTAGGACTGAAACCAATAAGCGACTTTTTCAGTTGGCGGAAGCCATGCAAAAGTCGGTTCAGATGCAGCAAGCGCACACCAAAGATACAAACAAACGAATTGAAAAAATTGAAGCACTCATCATGGCTTGCTTTGATCGTAACGATGAAGCGTCGCTCATCAGTCGTCTTGAGAACATACAATACACCGTCGGGGAGCTTTCGGAGCGTGTGAAAGATCCAGGAGCTCCAGGTGCGTGAAACATTGTAGTCTTGCGCAGAATTACAACCAAAGCCTCCACAGATTTCTTCGTCGCGCCACAGTCAGCTCAAACAGAAAACGATACCGAAGCACGCGCATTACCAACGCCACCGGAATCAATAGAAGAACGTGTTCCGGGCCCAGTTCAGCGGATATATGACGATAAGTCGACGTCCTGCGACGTCCTCGAGCCACTCCCAGAACGCGCTCCAAGCCTTGTGAGACCCATCTATACAGACGCTGCTAGTGATGCTATGAGCTTGGAGCCTGAATGTCCTCCCATGGCGAGCTCAATTCGACCTGAATACAAGAGTGTTGGTAATGACACGCAAACACTCTCACCTCCGCGTTTGCAACGAACCTTATCGGATTCTAGTTTAGAATGTGAGATTCATACCTTTTTTCTGAGGTCAAAGACCATTATGTGACGCTCGCGTATACCCTCATCAGATGCAGAGAGCAACGACCTTGTAAACTTCGTTGGACACCGCAAGAAGGCGTCGGAAGTATCTACTTTTGGTGGGTTTAATCTGATAGATCTATCCTCCATATCTGACTATATATTCAACTCATGTCAAGATGGAGGCAGTCGCGATAGAACCAAAAATCCTGTTGATGTTACGTGTGACTTCGTTGATTCAGAAAGTCCAGAAGAGGAGGGTCCAAGCGACGTTTCAATCGTCATCGACATTGATACAAGTGTCGATGTCGATTCGCCTGTTGAGTCGGAACCAGAACTCAATGAGATGTCGACTGATAATGAAGGTTTGTGCTCATCGTCGTACATTAAGTGTAGAAACTGACACTGGATTCTTGTAGGTTACGATGACACACAAATGGGCGACGGTATGACCTCCACACCGCATTTATCCTCTTTCGTTGCTCATGCCCTGCCTGCAGAACACCAAAGCGATTCTTCAGCCCCAGCTCCTATCGGGATACGTACCTCTGCATCACCTGAAGAAAACCAACTCGTCGACGGCAGTGTTGCAGCACTACCACAGACAGTCTTAAGCACATTAAGCGAGACCTCCATGGCCACCCCATCACATTCACAAGAACAGCGATCACTTCCTTCCCCAGCCACAACGCCGTCAGCACCGGCGTCGCCTGAACGTGAACTTTCGCCGGACGCCGTTCCCGTTGCCACTCTTCCTCAACTACAAAGGCCTGTCTACGCTATATCGAGCCCCACTTCAAGCTCCAATCCGGAACGCGAAGCATCTTCACCAAGACCTAACGATACAGAGCCAATGTCGGGCCCGGTGCCCATGCCTCCGACTCCAGTATCCGCCCCTTTACCCAAGATTGACGTGAGCCCTGCTTCTGATGATGGATCCGAGCTCTCGGTGTCGCGTATAGTCACTGCCCAAACTTCTGACCAGCCTGAAGTCCTCACCTTCTCTAGCCTAGTAACCCTAGCTCCAGAACACATCGAGGAGACTCAGGCACAAGCGTCACCCCCGTCTTCCCCGTTGTTCCTTCCAGAGTCACGATCCCAATCACCACCACCCCCATTCGACGACGTACAATTCGAGACCTTCCTGGAATCCCCACCGCCTTCGCCAAAACCCCATCCACGTACTCCATCGAAACTCCAATCCGTGCATCTCACGACGCCCGTCGCCCATCAGACTTCTCCGGCAAAAGCTCCCTCTACAATTTTCAATAGCCCTCTGCACAAACTGAGGAAAAGGAACAGTGACCAAACCATTATCTCAATTAAGTCGACCCCGCAAAAAACACCAACGATTACGCGTCAAGTCCACGTTCGGACTGCGTCTCCGCGACCCAAAACTATTAATCCGATAATGATACACTCCTCCCCGATATTTGTGCCCTCCCGCTCGTCGTCTCCGCTTTCCCCCATCGGTTCTGACGCGATATCTGACGGTGATTCTGGGTCGGATTCTGAGTTGGATGTTATCATGGTAAAGAAAAAAGAACCGAAGACACCAAAGAAGAGCTTGAGTGCGAAGGTGGAGACTAAGCGCAAGGCCAGCGCCAACGCGAGCATGAGCACCAGCACAAGCACAAGCACGAGTGGATCTATTGGTCCCGCTGGTTCTAGTTCGGGTACAGGTACAGGACCACGGCACATTGATCTTTTCAAAAAGCTTCAAGCGAAGAAAGGGGAGAGCGCTGCTTTGACGAGGGTTAGGAAGCGGAAGGCGCCGACGGCGGAGCAGATGGAGCCGCCTCTGAAGAGAGCCCGGCAAAAAGCGTCTGTGTTTGCTGCGGAGGTGGAGAGGGAGGTGCGTGTTAAGCGCGAGACGCCGAGTGTTGGAGCGCCCATTGCTAGTGGACATGTCAGTGGGAGAGGCAAGGGGAAGGGGAAGGAGAGGGAGAGAGAAGATGAGAAGGGGTATAAGTTGCCGAATAATATTAAGGTGAAGGTGTCGCCTGTGAAAGAGAAGACGTTGAGGCCCCGTGCGCCCCCGCCGGGTGTGAAGTGGCCGCAGAAGAATATGTCGGGGGATAAGAAGTTTGATAATCAGGTGTGTTTCTTTACTATGGTCTTGGGTGTGTTGGGAGTGCTGATTGTGTGTCTTGTTGGGGATTTAGTTTATTGAATGTGAAAGGTGAGTGTTGATCTTTCGAGGTCGTCGGCAGGGGTTGATGTGATAAATACTTAGATGTTATACGTGGTACCATTATGGGTGCATTGGTATCATGGACTTGAGGGATCCGATTATCAAGGGTGATAGGGTATTTTTATGTCCTCCTTGTGCAGGTGGCGGGTATGTACTTTTCTTTTCGTAATGTAAGTATACCACACTGACCATCTATGTTATGTTTGATGTAGTGCGAGTACGTGTTATCTGATTGTATATGGTACTAGTCCGGCGACTAATTCATTTAGATCCTATGCTTCCCAGCAATAACATAGTCTGCGGGCGTCCAGACTGCGAAAAGGAGAAAAAGCGAGACGATGAGTATTTTATGACAGCAATCATCGGTCGTTATACAAAGGTATCAGGCGGGACAGGGAGAAAGTACATGTGGCTCGTCAAATGGGACGGGTGAGCTTTCTCTTCATCACTCTTGTTGATTCGATCTGCGACGTTTTGTTCTTCTAATAGATACCCTGTTACGGATTGTACATGGGAGGAAGAAGAGGGGATGTCGGATCCGCATAGTTTTATCCAGGATTTCGATCAGAAAGCTACAAGGGAGGGAAAAGATCCGGATGAGGATCCACATTCGACTATTCTGCTTAATGAGGCTATACGTGGAGGCTGGGCTGATCCGAATGCGTGAGGGATTCGAGGATTTCCGTATGTTTACGAATTTCTGCAAGCTCTCCCTCCGTCGACCGCTTCGCAGGGGGGCACAGCTACATGTGTATAGTCTTCCCACCCAGCCTTCGTTTCAACAGATTGTTGTATAACGACTGGGACGATTCTCGTTGGTCTTGTGGATGTTCTATCTTCTGGTGTGCGATTCGTCTTGTACGATATGAGTTTTTGTGGTTGTGGTTGTCGACGTTCGTCTTACGATTCTCTTGGCTCGCTCTTCTCTATGCGTTACTGTTATTGACCATATAATGTATACATATACGCCCTGCAACGCCCTATATCTTCTATAACGCTATCGTAGTGTAAATGTGTTTTCATTTTGCTGTCTTGGTTGCACTTGTCTAACAAAACACCGTCTGCTGAAGCAACAGTTAATTTCAAGCGATCGCGAGTAAATATTTTTGCAGAGAGGAATACTTCAGCCGCCTTATCGCGGTTGTTTTTCCGCCTTGTATCATGATACTTTGAACATGGAGGAGGAGGAGGAGGAGTTTATTATACTGACGTGGTCCCCAATTGGAACAATCAGTTCATCATGGAAACAGGGATAGCTACTGATCTAATCGGTACACTACAATTGAATATTAGTTGTTCTACCTGATATTTTATCTATCCCTCCATGATACACACACGCCGGGCAAGGGGGGGAGGAGAACCACAGAGAGAAGGATCATGGTGAAGTCACCGGAGTAAGCTCCACCCATAGCAATGCATAATTAATTCACGCCTGGCCTCGTCTTCTGCCTCAACCGCTACCGACTCGGTTTCCTCAATCTTCACTGTATATCCGTTTAAGAAAGTAAACCGTACACGGAAGTACTGGTTTGATTGATCATATCATGTGTCCGTGTAATCTACTAATCGACCCATTGTGGTATAATACATGTTCCTGACCTGCAGTGATAAAATAACATGTAAATAACTGGTCTCCGTTGACCTCTTCTCATAGCAGTATGACGGCGAGGAGAAGGATCATTAGAATGATCATTAGGATGATGATGCACCAGCCGCTGCCCTTCTCTTCAGACTGGCGCATGAAATGACGCATCCGTTGCATGGCGCTATTGAGCTTTGAGTCAGTAGCATCAACACCACGTTCGAGGTCGTCGAGAAGCCTGAATAAATAATGAAGCCCCTTGAGAGACTGAAGGAAGAGGTACAACATACTCATTGTGCTCAACGATCTCTTGTCCCATAAGGCCTGCCTGTTGTGCAAGCGTATGCAATGTCCCAGCTATTGAATCCATAGTTCGATCTTGTTCGCGCATTATGAGCTGCCCAATCATTCGGCAATGTAAGATTCAATTGGATGCAGTTATAAGGACGCACTTGTTGCTCCTCCCTGGCCCAAGCCTCTTGATGATTCTCCCCTTCCCCTAATTCTTGATCGCCGCGAGGCGACGCCCGCCCGTTTCTCGAAGGCGCACTTGGCGCTGATGCTCGAGGGGAGGATAGTTCAGCTCTCATGCTCTGAGCTTACAAACGGGTTTCCGTTAATTGTGCTACTTTAAAGAATGTGAAGCCCGAGCGCACCTGTATCTCTTTGCGCAGATCAGTCACGTATCGTCGCCGTCGTTGCACTTCCGCGTCGTCTAGGCCGAAGTTCCGCGCATCTGTAGATTCAACAATCCTACATACGTCAAGAAAGGTCAGAGGGAATTTCTTTGGGGTGTCGAGGATACAAACTTGACACTCTCGTCCAAGTCCTCCAGGTCCGCTTCTAGCGCAGCAAGTGTGCCCTTCAACTATGAAGGAATGTAAATAGAGTCAAAATCAATTTCCTGAGACTTTGCACACCTCAGATATTGCATATTGAAGTTCTTCGCTATCTTCTCTTGCGGTACTTCGTATCCGCAGATACGACGACCGTAGTTGCGCAGCAGTCTGCAGAGTTGCCTGAACTTCCTGTTCTACTGCGTGGTAAGGGTCTATGGACATCGTGTCTTGCCACTTGCGGTATTGAGAGCCAGGTCGCTCGACCAGAAAGGCTAGAATGAAGATGTTGCCGGGTCTCCACGAATGTCCGCCTCAAGATAATGCGCTCATTCCTGATATCTTATTTGTCCGTAATTGATACACGGCTTTATTGACAACCACGACCAAATCTCAACCAAAATTTGTCCAAGTCTCGCGCTGCAAGGTTCGCTAATGTCACCTACGCTAGGAAAACGGAAAGATCGCGAGGACGAGGAGATATCAACGCAACCCGTGGCTCATGGGTTAGGAGAACAAGACCTTGTCATCGAAAAGAACTTTTTCTAATATTGTATATATTTTCAGATCCACATTATTCGTTTCGAATCTCCCATACACTGCGACCTCTGTCGATCTCCAGACACTCTTTTCAGATATAGCGCCTGTCCGATCTGCGTTTGTTGTCACCGAGTCTGGTTCTGGTGTATCAAAAGGTGTCGGTTATGTCTCGTTCGCAATCAAAGAGGATGCTCAAATGGCATATGATACAATTACTGAGAATGGACTGAGCTTAGTTGGAAGAAATCTACGGGTAGAATGGGCTGACAAGAAGGTGTGTTCGTCTCCATCCCACCGTTATATATCAGCTGTAAGTTTTCTCAGCCGAAGGATCCGGGGGACAAGACACTCAAGAAGGAAACCAAATCAAAAGTTCCTTCGACGCCACAACGACCACGATTACCTCAAGACCCTCTAGCAATACGAACAATTGTTATCTCCGGCCTACCCGCCTCTATAGATTCCAAGATGCTTTGGAAGAAAGTTCGAAAATACAACGGTGCTGAAAAGGTCGAATCCATGAGTACAGACAACACTACAGGTACGCCGCATTTGTTCACAATCACTTCATTGGGCTAATCAATCATGCTGTTAAAGCCAATGTCCTCTTCACAACCCCTGCAGCCGCCTCTGACGCAGTCAACAAACTTCATGCACACGTCTTTAAAGGTTGCCTCCTTTCCGTGACCCTAAAAAAGCGTCTGGACACACTTTCGAAGTCTGCCACCAAGAAACCTTCAGGAGGAGACATGACCACCGCGAAAGGCGGTGCCCCAAATCCTTCTAGTCGTCTTATTGTCCGAAACTTACCTTTCAACGCAACCGAACAAGACCTTCGCGCCGCATTTTTACCCTATGGACCCATATATTCAATACACATACCCACAACGGAGAAGCAGGATACCAAGGACGAGGGTGAAGGTGAGGGCGAGGTGGAAGGTTCAAGTAAAGTGGACCGAGTACGGACAAAGGGGTTTGCGTTCGTGTGGATGTTGAGCAAGAAAGACGCAGAGAAAGTGATTGAAGGATGTAATGGAATGACTATTCGGTCGGGATCCGCAGAATCGCTTGTGTCTGATAAGCAGAAGAGGAAGAAGCAGCGACGGGAGGAGAAGAAGGCAAAGTTGGCAGGTACAAATGGAGGGGAGGGTGCAGAGGAGACCAAGGAAGAAACTACTGCCGAAGCAGATGTGGAGCAACACGCGATGGTGACAGAGCGAGTGATTGCTGTTGACTGGGCGTTGAGCAAGGACAGGTGGGAGGAAGAGAAGGCGAAGATGGAACAAAACCCGGATGTGGAGATGGATGACGCTGGAGGATCTGTGGAGAGTGATGATGATAGTAGCGGGAGCAGCGATAGTGACAGTGACGAAAGTGATGATGAAGGGAGACTAGGTGTTCATAGAGGTGAAAGTGATGAGGATAGTGAGGATGAAGAGGACGAAGACGAGGAAAGAGAGGAGCCTGTCAAACCTACACTTCCACCTCCGGAAGCTGGAACCACACTGTTCATCCGCAATTTGCCATTTACTGCAACGGAAGACGAGTTAAGGACACTGTATGTCCTCATCTCAACAGACGAACTTCATACCTAACAATGACTGCAGTTTCAGCTCTTTCGGACCACTTCGTTATGTGCGCATTACCATGGATCACGAGACTGGACGTTCACGAGGAACAGGTTTCGCGTGCTTCTGGAACAAGGAGGATGCAGAAAAAGCTATCATGCAAAGTGATCTGTTGCGAGCAGAGACAACAGGCGTTGCCGCAGTGCGTATGACCTCATAAATGTTATCATCGCCGTTGACAATGACTGACACCTGTCTTCGCCCAAAGCCTACGAAGAAAAATCCATTTACAATGCCCTCGATACTGACTCCAGATCCGTCATCGTCTTTAGCTCAGAGTCTCGTTTTACATGGTAGAACTCTTGATGTCATACGTGCAGTGACTAGAGATGAAGCTGGCAAGTTGAAAGAAGCTGGTGAAAAGAGTCGGCAAAAGGCTGACAAACGCAATATGTATCTTCTTCGGGAAGGAGGTCAGACGTTTATGAAATTGACTCCACTATGTTATACTCACCTTGATTCAGTGATTCTCCCTAACGCCCCCGCCGCCGAGACGCTGTCATCTAAAGAGATCGAACAGCGGACTGCTTCCTTCAACGCTCGCCGCCAACTTCTCAAGTCCAACCCTTCACTATTCATATCAAAAACGCGTCTCAGTGTCCGCCAGGTTCCTCTTTTTGTCAGTGAACGGCTGCTCAAACGACTTGCCATTCACGCAATGAAAGCATTTGAATCTGAAGTAAAACAAGGCGAACGACTTCCTCTCTCTCCCGATGAGCTCACAGACGCTCCGTTTCCAGAAGAGCAAAATGATGAGGAGCAGGAGAGTCAGGAAAGCAGGAAGAGACGGCTTATAGGACGACAAACGGGGGTAAAACAAGCAAAGATTGTGCGGCAGATGGAGCGTGTTGACCCTGTCACCGGTAAAGGCCGGAGTAAAGGTTACGGTTTCCTGGAGCTGAATACACATGCTGATGCTCTCCGTGTGTTGCGATGGGCGAACAACAATCCTGATGTGGGTCCGCTGTTTGAGGAGTGGTGGAAGGATGAGTTGAAGGATCTGGTGAAGCGGGAAACAGCCAAGGAGGAGAGAGACGACGCGAGATTAGCGAGATTGAAGGAGGAATTGGAGAAGGGTGGAGCGAAGAAGAGTAAAGGCACACTGATCTGTGAATTCTCTATTGAGAATGTTCAGGTTGTTCAACGACGGAATGCAGCACAAGCCAAGGGATCGGTGAGTTGTTGCATACTCGGTTTTTCACTCCTCCGCAATAACTGACGTTTCTACGTTCAGTCGAGCGAAAAGAAACCCAATGAAAAGAAAACTGGAGAAAAGCAACATAAAGGAGAGGTTAAAAAGAATCAAAAGGAGCGGTCTCCCAAGAAACGTCGGGTTAATGACGACATACCAAAAGCTGAACCACTGGAAGAGAAAGCACCAAAACCGAAAAACAACCTGGGAGCCCTGATTGGCCGGAAAAGAAGAGAACGAAAGGCGAAGAAATAGTTACATGGCACATCATATTCTAATCTTGCAATCTACTTATTGGAATTTTATTCGTGTCGCGAAAGGTACTTTTCTAGTTGTCGTCTGTTTGTGATCCACATCACGCCGGTGCGTGGCCCTTGCGTGGCTCTCCTTTTGTATACCACATACACTTTTCCTATTACACAATTTGTATCTCAAGCCTGTGAAAATGGCACCGATCCTCATTACATTTACAGAAGAGACGTCACAACTAATTTCAGTGGCAAAGCGACGCCAGAACGACCTCGTTGATTTTCAAATTCCTAGACTACGATCATGTCAAGGGCCACTATCTTTGCAGCAGAATCTAGCAACAGAACTGAGGGAAGACATAGAATCTTTCGCTCAGCAAGTGGAGGTATGTTGTACTTGGAAATTCTCTCGGTCACGTACGTGGCTTATTGCGAAGAAAGGCCTTGGAATTGTCTATAGGCGACCAACGAGGAGAGAAGAATAAGGCTGAGTTGAAGCGAATAGTGGATGAGTTCCAAAGCGACCTTGGACAGTACGTGTAGCTTTGCTGGTTGAGGCCCAATTACTGACCTTGCGACAGACTCCGGCGAGACTACCGAGTAGCTCTGCTGACATCAAAAAGAGCAATCGACTCACAGAAAAGATCTCAGAGAGAGGAATTGCTGGCTTCTTCAGTAGTTGCTGAAAAGGCGAACTTTAATGAGAAAGTCACGTCAGTTATCTCATTCTCTCTGAACCCGAATGTTATTTATCCGTATTTAGTGACGATGTCCTCATGAAGGCAAATGCTAATGTCACCGAAGCTTTACGACGGACGATAGGCTTGATGCAGAGCGAGCTTGAGCGTTCTGTTCTTTCGACACAAATGCTTGGTATGCGCGGTTTATCTCGTATTTACCAGAACCCTTGATATATGGTTTGCAGATGCATCTACCGCATCTCTACGTGCTACATCTTCGACACATGATACACTCACGAACCTCATGGGGACATCGAAACAGCTCATTACAGCACTAGAAAAGTCCGATTGGATCGACCGCGTCTTGATTATCTCGGCATTTGTCTTCTTTCTCCTTGTTGTTCTGTTCATCATTAAGCAGCGCATCGTGGATCGTAGCCTTCGTATGGCCTTTTGGTGGACGCGTTTCCTACCAGACTTCAGTGGAGACGCAGCCCTCTTGGACATAGAGAAGCAAAACATTCCATCAACGTCCGCATTAACGACTTCTCTCATATCTTCTGTGCTCTCTGTCTCTGCAACAGTGGTGGCATCTTCCATTCCTACATCTCTGATACCGCCGATGGAACCTGGCGATGTTGGCAAACCTGAGCCATCGATCTCGATAGAAACTTCGTTTGAAACTTCATCTCCTATTGTAACTTCCCCTGCTATTGCTGAACATGGTTCGGATGGACTTCATCGCCCTGCTGATGAGCTTTAGTGTCATCTTTACTTATTTTGAAAAAGCAGTATCCTTAATCAAACATGTGTATGCATTCGCGCATGCCAAACAACAACGATATGGAGACATTCAAGTTCAAAAGGGCTTGATCGCGGACCTATCTCTGGCTAGGATGATTTGTCCCCTGTGATATTTGAGAAAAGACTATAATCAAGGTTTGATTGGTGTATGCATGTACATTTATGTGCCATCCTGTCTCCTTGACTTGTCCTTTCCACAACATTGCCTAGGATACTTACCTTGGTATGAGACTACCTGTAATTCGTCTCGATATATAGGCATCGCAGATGTATAAGAGGACACCGTTGATTATGAATAGTCGTCATATATTTGCTTGGACATTATAAAACATGGGAACGACCTACGTTGATCCGTTTTGCGGAGCACATCCGATTCCAAGGTCAACCTTTTTGTACTCCGCTCTAAGTATTACGCTCTGTTCAGCGCATCCATTCAATGACAGACACAGATCGTAGCTTGATTCCCCACGGGCAGGCTCGGAATGACTTACCCAGAGCTGGCAAGCGGACTCGGAAACATCGTCGAACAGAGAAACCTTTACAAGGAGATAATGTTGCTCCTCGCCACCTCTTCGACACCCTACCTTTCGAACTCATCGCGGAGATCCTTCTTTACACGAAATATCCCGGAGATGTGCTTGCCGTCGCTCGATGTAATAAGTTTTTTTGTCAGACTTTGGTCCACCCAACTTCAGACTACATATGGCAAAGCGTGCGGAAGGTTTGCCCGTTGCCACCACCGGAACCGATGTCGATCTTCACTGAGGCGTCGTATGCTGCGTTTTTGTTTGGAGGTGGGATTTGTGAGGTTAGCAAGCATCTTATTATGGTCCCTCTTTTTTATGTTCTATGCGAGATAGATTTGCGAGAAACATACAGACGCGTTGTATGCTGCATTTGGGCCTAGGTTCAGGTTATGTGATAATGTACGTGCTTCATCCCTGTGATGTAATGAACAGCTGTCCATGTTTTGCTCTAGTCTACATGCAAGACCGAATTTGTAACGAAAGGGTGAGCAGCAGGGCTTTCTTCAGGCGACAATTTGTTCACAACTGGACAGAGACTATACTCAACTCAACTTGTTTCTGCCTCATGATGAGAAGATCAAGCAGTGTCTTCCGTACGCTGAAAACAATAAATGCTTTAGTGAGTCTCGTTCCCACTTTTTGTGATGTATCCGTCGACTTAGTTATATTTCACCAGTTCCAAATAGGCTCGGTATACCTTCTACTTCTTTCTCGGGGTTTTGTATTCATATATCCTCCCAGGTAGAGTGTATCGGGAATCAGACGCAGCTCGTGAGGCAATTGGATGCATAGCAGACCCGAATGGGTATCTAAAGGTTCGAACCATGACCAATCAGTGTATGGGGCTGATATCAATACCATGAATATAGAAGAAGCAGACGCAGATTGCCTTCACCACGAAATATATGGAGGTAAGACTACTTTTTATCACTCGCCATCGGGTTCTACGACGTGGTTTCTAGTTTTGTATCTCATTAGACCAGTGGAAGAAATCCCGGCAAAAATTGTACCTTGAGATTGCGAGGGTTAACGAAAACTTGTAAGTAGATGTCTTTGTTTTCTACCTTGAGGTCTTCTAACCCTTCTGGCAGCTCGGAACAACTCGCTGAAAAGAATGGTTGGGTACATTGGGACTTGATGTCAGCAACACCTTACGGGCCTATGCACAGGTTAAAGAATAAACGCTTCGAACGTGTCACACAGAAAGGTGATCTTCTCTGTGGTCGCTTTCGTTAAAATTTATCTGATGGGATACATCCTTCAGATTATGACATCATTGCCGACGAAGTCAAGTTAACATTTGCCCGCTTAGCAATGATCAGAGAGCGAAAGGCGCGTGAAGCTGCCTATGCTGACAGCCGTTATGCTGTCGAGCAGCATCACCAAAGGCTCCGATCTCAACAGCCCCATATACTGCTTCCTTCACTTGAAGTCTTCCGACGCCTTCCTGTCGTTCAGCTGCTGCAGGGCACCTCGCCTGCAACGGTCGAATTTCCCGCGAAAGATTATCCTCATGACGTATCCACAACATTGTGCAAAGAGAAATGGGTAGTCGAACGCCTGGATACAGAGTTGCGGCACTGGAGAGAGAGAGCAAGAAGGGATCTTGCAGCTGTACTGGGTTTTCCAAACTGGGTAACTTCGAAGTCGAACGCTGTTTTGCACCCAGTGGATAGAGTGACTGCGCGTTTTTTGTGCAAGTCATGCTCAAAGGTAGCTTCCCGGTATCGTGAAGACGGTTGTCTGAATTTTGAGGGGGCTTGTGCGCACTTTTGCCCCGGGAGGAAGAAGGATAAGCGAGTCGATGGTATATGGACGGCTGAGCATCTTGTCAGGGATGAGAAAGTAGGGAATTTCAACTTTTTCCCCTTGAATGTTCCAATTGAACATTTGATTAGGCTATAACAGCGTTGGAAAATCTTCTCTCCGTATGCGGAACAGATGCATCTTCCCCCGGAGCTATTACCATTCTCGAATCCCTTGAAACGACAATTGAATGCACAACTTGTGGACCTGGGATCGTTGTGAACTTTAGATCCTTGGTGTGTCAATCGATACTCTCCCTGAAGCCCTTGACTGACCTTCGTCAAGGTTGGTCACTCTCATCGTCACAAAAAGATGACGATGAGGGTGTTATCAAAGGAAGAAGTTACCAATGCTCTGCTTCGCCCTCCACAACCTTCTATTGTCCGCAGTGTTTCTGGTTCTGAGCCTCGCTCCAAAGTTGATAGATTGCAATCGATCTTCGGATGTCATCATTGCCTGATTTCGGCAAAGGTTGCAGTGGAAACCCAACCACAGCGCCAGCTGACTTCTGGAGATGCAGAATCATCACTACAGCCGAAATCATCATTGAGTTCTGACACAAATGCAAAACGAGGTGTCCCGAAAGTCGAGCATGTTACGAAACGATTTTCGTTTCCTGGTATCAATTCACACCTGAAGAAAAAGTGAGTTGTCACTTCCTCCATATCATGCAAAGTTAACAAACCGTTAGGCATGAGATCTTTGACGTTCGAGATGAAGATATCTTTTTTGTTTGATCACATTCAGTTGTATTCTAAGAAAAAGTAGCTATGTAACCAAATCTACCAAGTTTGTGCTCACAAGATTCGACGTAAACGCGGGTTCCGGGGGGTAAGGAGCGTTTTCGGAGGCCTCTGCGTGTCGTCACCCACTCCGCGCCCTACCGCGCCCACACATGTCTCGAGGCCGTCCTCGGTTTAGTGCCAAAGTTCGGCAGATGTGGGTCGAGGACAGTAGGGTCGAAGAGTCTACATACACCATTTTCCGTGCATCCTCTCCTGCACTCTCTCCACCACTGTCGTCGTACAGGTGAGCGCGTTGTCGCGCTCTCCATCCCAGCACTTACAAGTCCTTTGAAGAATAGTGCCCAGTCTCCACAAACTCCATTCCCCATTTACTCCAAGGGCACTATTTACCAAAAGTACGACCTTCACTCCAACATGATGAGCTTTCTCACTCATCGTCCATTCCATAGAAAATCCACCCGAGCTCATCCTCAACTAAGATAATCCACCCGCGAGCTCGCGTCCAAAAGTAACCCGAACGCCCAGCGTCGCTCGACTTTCAATCGGCTCACTCGGAGTCCATCATCTTTCTCTTCTCTTCACCTCCAGTCATACATTAGCTTTTGTCGAGTATTTTTCGATCTAAAAGTTTTTATCGGGGCCGCCTTCTATCTCTCAAGTCCTCCACACTCAAGTCCTTGCATACCCAATCGCCCGCTCAAAGGCGGAGAATGTAGAGGTATGATGTCACTGGAGGCGAACAAGCTGATCTAAATATAGCTCTTGTTAAATAGGAGCGCGCGACTGCACTGTTGTTCAACTCCCATTTTCTCTCCTTTTCTTGCATTCCATTTCCTCATTCTCTCTTTTCATGTTTTCTACGAGGTCCCGTGCCCTCTGGGCCCTCTTCTCCGCGTCACTCGTTTACGGTGGACTCGTTCAGAACTCTCACCTCGACCTTCCCCCTGGTAGCTCGATGGATCGTGACGCGGTTGTAGACATCTTCAAGAGCACCTACGGGTCTTACAGGCTTGTACAAACTGTTTTGACGCATACGAATCCTAACATGGTTGTCATCTGGGCAGGAAATACGCATGGGGGCATGATGAGCTACTTCCTCTCACTAATGGTACGTCGTTCCAATGCACGCCTTGTCTGGATCTCACTGTTTCCTCAGGTTCCGCGGATAGCCGCAATGGATGGGGTAAGAAGTCATCCCACAAGGGGATCTAGGAGGCTGACCACCCCCAAGGTGCTACTATCATCGACGCTATGTCCACTATGGTAAGCACCTTGCTATATTCCGAGCGTTTTTTCCTACTTCTTACCTGCCACAGTATATCATGGGCCTACATGTAGGATTTTCCTATCCACTAGACGCGTCATTGGTTTCATATTTACCCCAGGATGACTTCGAAGAAGCCGTCGCTCACGTCGCCAAGGTAGACTTCAGTGAATCTAAGACGGGAGACACTGTCAGGTCAGTACTTTACGAAAATGTGAACTTGACAATATCGCTCAATATGGACTTCAGTGTATTTGAAACCACCATTCGTTATCTTGGCGGCATGTTGAGCGCATATGGATTAAGCAACGGTCAATATCCAGTGCTACTAGAAAAAGCACAACAACTCGCGGACAAGTTGATTCATGCCTGGGATGGAACTTCTCGTGTTGACAACTGCATTCCATGGGGACACCTGGATTTCACGTCTAACAAGCCTGTAGTGGACACGGTGATATCTATTTCCCTCTTTTTTCAAATTTGTCTGACAGATGCCCTATGATAGTCAAACATCGCAGAAGCTGGGACAGTATGTATTCCATCTTTTCAGGGAAATCATAACACTGATATTGTTTCTTTAGTTGATCATAGAATGGGGAATTTTATCTGAGTACACCGATAATTCCATGTACAGGAAATTCGCCGAGAGAGCTATGCGTTGTATTGCTAACCAGGTGTGTGACTAGAGAATCTTGTAAATTTGAATTACTTAGAATATTATAGCCTACACCATTACCAGGTGTGCACCAAGTTTCTTCAACAAAACATTCATATACACTCACACAGCGATAGGCCTTCCTGCTCAAGGGATTGATCCAGCCACAGGCAAGTCCATCGGCGATTATGTGGTACGTATTGTACCTGTTACATACATTACCTTTGACTCTCGATTCATTTAAGACCTGGGGAGGAGGTTCAGACAGTTACTTCGAGTATTTGATCAAGTCTGCTCGCTTGTTCAGTGGTGCCCATCAATTTGCAGACATTTGGCATCTCGCCGTTGATTCTTCTATCAAGACATTACTCACCGTAAGATCAACTCGCACAAGAATTGGGTGCAGGTACTCACGGACTTGCATAGATGTCAACGAACGGAAAACATGCTTACCTTGGGGATTACGAAGCTACAAGAAAGCAACTTAAGCATGTCTCATCCCATCTTGAATGTTTCCATGGTGGCAACTGGATATTTGGTACGTCACACAACCCTCCGTCAAATCCCATTCTTCTGACTGTAATTCATTGGAGGTGGCAGGCTGTTAGATAACGACACCATTGTCAACATCGGACTTGGACTTGTCGATGGGTGTTGGAACACCTATGCGAGTACTGCGTAAGTCCGCTGATATTTTCCTTCATTTTCAACTCAGCCAAATTATTGTTAAGGACGGGAATCGGTCCAGAAGCGTTTGCCTACGTATCACAAGACGGAGGCTTCACTGGTGGCGAAAATGCTACGGCCGCACAGCCCAAATTCAACGAAAAGCATGGGTTTTACATCACTGCAGGTTATTACATCCTCCGCCCTGAGGTCCTTGAATCCATCTTCTACGCGTGGAGAGCTACCGGAGACACAAAATATATCGCCCGAGCTGCTAGCTTTTTGCAAAGCATCAAGGAATACCTCAGCGTCTCTGGAACTGTTTCCGGGATTCAGAATGTCGACGACGCCAAATCAGATAGGATCGATGTCATGGAGAGTTTCTGGTTCGCCGAGGTGCTCAAGTATCTGTTAGTATCTCTATTTCTATTGGTAGTTTCTCTTCTCTGATCCAGCATTAACCTAGATACCTAATCTTCGACAACCCCGACCACATCAGCCTTAACGAATGTAAGTTGCGTACGTATTGTGCATCGATGTCTTTGTGTAATATTCCTGTAGATGTCTTTAACACGGAAGCGCATCCGTTCAAGCTCTCTCAGGCTGCTCCAAAGGACCATTACGGTAGCAGTGCATTTTTGACTAAGACGTCGAGTAAGTCCTTCCGGGTGAACACTGGCAACACCCCTGAGGTCAGCCCGGTAACGGGCATACCTCCTCATACCAAGGGCATTCTTCAAGGCGTGTAACATTGAACAAACGGGTTATGGCTCAATGATCGCCGCATTCGACACCCATTTTACATACTATTCAATCAGATATACGTATACGTTCACTACTGTAGTACACTCTACCCTAGTCTACACCTTCACAGGTTCCTCTCTTTTATCAAACCTGACACGCCGAATAGAATGCCTTGTTTGTGCACAAGTAGAGATTCGAACTGCGTCCCCTTGAACTCCTTTGGACCCCTTCTTCGATATCGTCTATCTAGGAGACTTCACTGCTGTTGTCACTTTATACAACTTGCGCAACCCTCAGATTGTTCGTCATCTTTCTTCAGCCTGGAGCCCATGTTGTTTCACTACCTATGATCATAGACCTTATCAGTAAATATATGTCCCGTGGCTTAGTTGGTTACGGCGTCCGACTGTTAATACTCTCAATCGGAAGATCGAGAGTTCAAGTCTCTCCGGGACAGTTCAATTTTTCTGTTCCTTTCCGAAAGGACGAGTCTCCCTTCCTTATTTTCATCTTTCTGGTCGCGTTCACCACACTCATTTTCTTCATGGTTGTGTACAGTCATTGGCTCATTTCTCTTTTGAATTGGATTCTCGCATTTTCCAAAATCATTACTTTCGGGTCTTGATGCGATACTTATCCTATATTCTTCCGGAAGGTTTTGCCACGTATGCACTACCAGTGATGAGTAGATGTTTTTCGCTACATCGCAGATGAATAAAGTTCAATCTGCGACGTCCTGATATCAAGTAGCACGGTTTGACAATCCCTCCTACTATTCTACACGGATAGCTTGACTGAAGTCCAGTCTCATGTCCAATATCTCTCTATCTCCTGACTTCTGGACCCTCAGTGCGTTTACCTGGATCACACACCTTGTCGTCGAACCACGCGCTGCGACAGTCATGAGTTTACCTGTTATCATCCATGTGACAGAAGAGGAACCCAGAACGCGTCTGTTCGTCATGTGTGGGCAAATTGAATTCTGTGAACTTTACTTCTGAAACCTATTTCTGGAACCTCCTCCGATTCAAAATACTTAACCTCACAACAATGATCCAAGAATAGTAGAAATTTCCCCGGTTCATTGACTATCCTCGCGAGGATTGCCACAGTGAGATGTGTGCTCGCGAATCATGAGGTAGTCGTTCTTCGAATTCACTTCACCCATACGGCGGGCCCATACGAAGAATTACCAACAGCCATTTATACTATTCAACTCGCCCGAGTGCCAGGTGATCCGGATTGTACTCCGCAGATCCTATAAGAGCCCTCGAGTGCTTCATGAACTACGATTACAACTTAAGCTTTCTCGCTTCCTTTTCATGCTGGCCCATCGTTCGGCTACACTTTTTCTTGCGCTCTCCGTTCCTGCTACTCTAGCAGCCAATGTTCAAATTCCCAATCTACGACTCCCTCCGAGTGCTGCTGGTAATAAAGCTGCAGTGACGAAAATTTTCACGGACAGTTTTTCCGCATACAAGTATATATCTTGTTCACTTGTTTTCCTCCCAATGCTTCTCATGACGAAAATTTATCCCCAGAAAATTTGCCTTCGGCCATGATGATTTGTCTCCCTTGAGTCAAAGTCTGTTCATTGCTTTCTCAGTAAAACAACTGTTCATAAGTTATTCTAGGTTTCTCGGACGGACGAAACGGCTGGGGTACGTGTTATTCAAACTTTTCGAGTCTTGATTGAAGAATCTGTTGTGTTAGGTGCAAGTATCGTGGACGCGATGAGCACTATGGTAAGTGCTTTGCTTGACGGTTAATACAGAAGTTTATTCTCCCCAAAAGTATATCATGGGGTTGGACGTGCGTCTGCATCGTGATCCATGTACCCTCATTGACCGGCGGTTGCCTGATCGCCCCCTCTCTCTCGGTTTAGGACCTGTTCCTAGAAGCAGTGAATTTTTCAAGCCATATCGACTTCAACAAATCGAAAACTCCTGATACTGTCAGGTATCACTCATTCCTTCGCTTGAAATTTCTTTACAGACGTGTCTTTAGCGTGTTTGAGACCACAATCCGCTATTTGGGAGGTCTGTTGAGCGCATATGAACTCAGCGACCAGAAATTTCCTGCCCTTCTGGGAAAAGCAAAGGAAGTCGCTGATAAAATGGCATTTGCATGGGTTGGGGTAAGCAATTACGTTTTCTTGTTTAAATCTTACGTCCCATTTTGAATGCCAAAATTGTCATAGAAAAATGCAATTCCTTTCGGTTTCGTTGACTTCTCAACCAACTCTCCCACCATAGCTACTGTATGTGGGCGGGCAAAAACTGTTTATGGTCTTTAACTGATGTCAAGATGACTCAAGTCAAACATTGCAGAAGCTGGCACGGTGAGCGATCTATATAGGGCGGCAATGATTTTTATAGTTAGAGCTTACTTTTGCTTGTTGAGCTATCCCTGGAATGGTCGACGCTATCGTCTCACACCGGAAACCAGACCTATGCTGATCTCAGTGTGGGATCAGTTCGCCATATCGCAAATCTTGTGCGTGTCCCTAGTACAGCCCTATATCTTTATGCTCGTTCTGACCCTCGTCCAGGCTGACCCTCTACCAGGTATGGTCATTTAATTGGGCCTAGCTCTGATATTCACGAATTACGTAACAGGTCTACCTGCACAAGGAATAGACCCACAGGGTGGGGTATCTGTTGGGGGTTATGTCGTAGGTTTAGCTTCTTTTGCCGCTTTTTCGCCACTTCTCGTATGTATCAAAGATTCAAGACTCATTGATACTTTCGCACCCAACAGACGTGGGGGGGCGGTTCCGACAGCTATTTCGAATACCTCATCAAATACGCGCGGCTTTCGAATACGAACGACCCGTTGTTCGTTAATGCGTGGCATACGGCCGTTGATTCCTCGATCAAAACACTCTTAAGGGTAAGACTCTATGTTTACCTCCTGTTTTTATTGTAATTGGAATGTACAGACCTCGACCGTTCAAAACCGTCTATACTTGGCTGACTTTGATGACTCGAGGCAAATTCGCCATATTGGCTCTCATTTGGCGTGTTTCAACGGCGGAAATTGGATTTTGGGTTTGTCACTTCTTACATTCCACTTGAACAAGAATCTTAATTGTAACAGGTGGGAAGTTGCTAAACAACAATACCATAGTCAACATTGGTCTGCAGCTCGCCGACGCATGTTGGAACACCTATTCCAGCACCCAGTACGTCGTTTTTGTGTACAAACCTCCCAAGTTAGAACTTCTCCTGAAACTTGTGATATCCTAGGACCGGAATTGGGCCTGAATCCTTTGCATACATCTCTCGCGATGGGAACTTCACAGGTGGCAATCCCCCCACTCCCGCCGACCTCAAGTTTTATTCCAAACATGGGTTCTACATCACCGATGGGGTATACATCTTGCGCCCTGAGGTGCTGGAGACGAACTTTTACGCCTGGCGCGCGACAGGCGATACGAAATACCTTGATCGCGCGGCGAGTGCCATTGCGAGTTTCAATAAGTTCTTGCAGACGCCGACGGGGTATGCAGGATTGAACGATGTGAATAACATTGCGAATGGTCTCATAGATGACACGGAGAGCTTCTGGTTTGCGGAGGTGTTGAAGTACCTGTAAGTAGCATACTTGTGTCAGCGAATGAGTTAACCCGTGGCCTCGTCCAACAGATATCTGACTTTCGACGATCCCAACCATATCAGTTTGGATGAATGTCTGTTGACCCGCTGTTCTCTAATCTCTCGCTCATTTTGTTCTTGCAGACGTGTTCAACACAGAAGCTCATCCATTCAAGGCGCCCCCTGCGAAGTCCATCTATGGCACCGACACACTTCTTCCGGGCAAACCCTTCAAGGTGCAATTTGGCCCACCACTCCCGGCCATCAGCCCCAGTCGATTCGAAACGGGATTGAGGGACCCTCAGTAAAAAGTTCGAAGGAGAAACATAGGAGCATCATGTACTTGCAAGGAAAGATAACTTTGATAAAAATTGATAGCACTCAACAGTCTGTTACTACACGCAGCAATGCTACAGCTTATTTACGGTTGATTCTGTTATCACCGATTTTTGAGAGTGCCTGTTTGCCAGCAAGAATCGTGACCAGACCAAGAACAGCGCCGTACGAGAGAACCTGTCCGAGTTTGAGGTCGATCCAGTATCGCACCAAGAGCACCTCGAAAGCTCCAAGTGTCAGGATGAAGGGCAAAATACTGGGTGAGAAAAGATGGGGGACGCGAGGGACAACTTGGCTCCACTATATATGCCAGTAAACACACAAAAAGGACGAGATAGCGTAGAATACATACCAAAGCGAGGAGAACAGTCCAAGGAGCAACAACAACCGCAGAAAATATTGCTGATATAGGACGAGGGGGCATTTTCTGGTCTGGACGGAAAGTGTGGTGGATCTCGGGTAACGGGCGGAAATTAGGTTCTTCTGGATGAACAGAGGGCGGTTGCGAAGCGGGGACGATAAGATCAAAGAGCTCGAGTTTTAGAGGAGAGTGCAGAGGTGATCCAATCAAGAGAGTGACTTTAAGAGGCGCGTCAGAGGTCGGGGGAAGTGACAATGGAGGCTTGGCCATGTTCTATAGCGGCATTGATAAATATTTGAGGACTATGAGAAGCATATCGCACCAGCTCAAACTTTGCTTTGCCACCGTTCGTCACGCGAACGGGTTGAATACCCTCCTCGCCCGAGTACTCGTCATAGAAACGAAGGAACGTCTGATGAGGCTGAACACCCTTTCCGCCGTCTTTCTCGACGACTTGGAACGTCAGTTTCAGCGTATCATCTTTGCTCAGTGTCACAGGTGTCGATAACGGTTGGGTAAACGAAATCCTATATATTCCATTCCATATAAACATATATTGCTGCGGTGACGAAGCAAGACATACTGTTCAGATCGCAACTGCGAGCCTGCAGACGAGGTGACAAGAATTTTGGGAGTATGTAGGGTCAGAACGGCGGCCTGTGCACTGGCAATGAGCAGCGCCACGATAGGAAGGAAGAGCATTGCGATGGCAGAGAGCTGAAGCTCTCAAGGTCGACGTGTGAGTGATGATATGATCACGTGACCTTTAATTACTATCGATACGAGCAACACCGTCGTGTTTAGCCTTTCACCCGTTGTCTTTCAATCAGCCGCGACTAGTTTTTTCCCTTTTCTTTCTTATTTAATTATGGCTGAAGACATTGAAATGCATGTAAGAGTCAATTTGTTTCACGTCGATTGAAGTTAAACAATCTAGGCTTCCAATCTTTCGTCGGAACCGAATGACTTGGACTGGATTCGTGTCACTAGCACCGACGGATTTTCTTACATTGTTCGGCGCAAGGTCGCAAACGTGAGTGGTACGATGCGTAGCATGCTTGACGAAAGTAGTACGTCGCGTCTCAGAATCATGTCCGTCGTGGGCCACTAATCTTTCTTTCTTTCTTACAGGTAGTTACGCAGAAGCCGTGACTAGGACGTGTCATATCAACGAACGGTGCGTGTTGTACGCGTCAAAACCTACCCTATTCAGGTCCTTATGTGCGGTCTTCTAGGGGCGTCATCGTTGAAAAGATGCTTGAGTATATGGTGTTCAAGTTACACTATCAGGATGCGGGACCTAAGGAGGACATACCGGTTAATGAATACATGGAACGGTTACCCCCGGAGATTGTGTTGGAGCTGTGAGTATCAGTACCTTCTTGTCCTTTCATCATACTTACTATGAGGAAAGGCTCGTTGCTGCTGACTATCAGGATCGTGAGTATCTGGCCCATAGCGCGATATTTCGACTGCGAACTAATAAGTTTAATATGTGAAGTGTGAACCTTTCTCCAGGCGTCGCGTCGAATCTCTTGTCCTGTCGTTGTATGCATGGATGGGTCAAATACAAAGACAAAAGATAGAAGCGGTGGTTGAAGTACACATTTCACAGCCCAGGAACAGGTACGGGGGCTGTTCTTTCGTTTTCCACAATACGATGACGGCATACCGAGCCATGACATTCCTAGTGTAGGTGCTCATGATATTCTCTATTTTTCGCCGTCTTTCTATCGCTCTGAGTGATGAGTAATGGTCTTAATTTTACTGCTGTCTGCTCTGGACTTTCTTTTGTTCTACTGATGTTTTGGTATTCGTGCATAGCATTACCTAAAAAATTTCAACTCATGTATGTACTACTTCCGAATGTTCGTCCATTTCAAGATGTCTCGATAGCTAAGTGGTATAGCATGCGATTGCAGTCTCAGTTATCGCAGGGTCCGGTGTTCAATCCACCGTCGGGACTTGTCTGGTCTTCAAGTCAATCTTCTTAAGCTTTTACCTCTTTTTGAACACTACATATTTGCAAGTAAGTGGATCTGGCAAACTGCTGAGTCAATCCGTTCTTAATCTGTCTCCTCATACACCAGTGTGTTACCATTATCCTTCACATCAGGAGAGAGAGCTGGATCCGGTAATAAGCACCAGCCAACCCCTCCAACGCCGCTGAATATTAGATATAGTTACAGGTAGTTACTTGTTTAACTCATCCAGAAGTTGTGCTTCCAGCTCCAAGTGAACAAAGTTCGAACTTTCTAGAGAACGCTAGATGGTTCTTGC
This sequence comes from Termitomyces titanicus, assembly GCA_017657335.1. Taxonomy (NCBI): domain Eukaryota; kingdom Fungi; phylum Basidiomycota; class Agaricomycetes; order Agaricales; family Lyophyllaceae; genus Termitomyces; species Termitomyces titanicus. The sequence continues at coordinate 10,962 of JAGGAX010000019.1, read as the reverse complement.
TACTTATTCGGCAGGTCTAAGGTTGGTCAATCAATCATTGAGGAGATATATAAAACAAAAAGCCGAAAAAAGTCACATTCAGCAGTTGTTCAGCAGATCAGCACGTCCAAAGGTTGAAGTCCCGACGGTGGTTCGAACACCGGACCCTGCGATGACAAGAACTGCAATCGCATGCTATACCACTTAGCTATCGAGACATTGCACCACATTAGTCCAAGATATATAAGGCCGTAAACACAACGCAACATCGACCATCACAAGACGCGCTGGGACGCGTCACCCTGATCAGAAATCTTGTTCTCTCTCTCATCATGCCCGACGTCGAAATGAAGGGGACCGACACCAAAGCCAAGGATGAAACAAAAATGAAGGACGAGAACGACAAAGAAGAAAATCCCAAACCTGTCCCCCCTACTCCTGTGGCCGAAATAAAGGCCAACATTGCTCTCATCGAGCGAGCCGTCTCGACCCTCGAACCACGTTTCACACACCGAGTCCTGCGTACCTTGACCACCCTGCGGAAACGCATAGATGCAACGGTTCTCAGGACTGCTATTGAGCAAGTTTACACTAAAGGTCGGCGTTTTCTTGTACTAGATGAGACCACAACCGACCGTTTCCAGACGTTCCTGAAAAGAAAGTTCTGCTGTCATGGGTCCCAGAACGGTCTTCCACAGACCATGAGATGGATGTAGACTCTACCAACGGTCTAAATAATTCTGCTACGCCAGGTGCATTTGTACCTGTCCCGGAAGGAGAGATATACCTCCGTCTTCTCATTCTACATTTCCTTCTAACGTCACCATCGACATACCAGAAGGCTCTAGAACTATCCGTTGAGACTGCGCAGAAGATGCAGTCGCTTAATCGTAGAAGTATGGACCCCATCGCTGCTAAGATCTGGTTTGCGGTTGAGAGAGCATACGAACTCGGCGGTGAGCTTGCGGACGCACGGCCGTGGGTATACTTTTAGATTATCAGTTGTTTTATTTTACTCATAGACGTATCCTAGACTATTCCTTGCCGCTCAAAGGACTGCGTCTCTTCGTCACGATGACGAAACACAAGCGTCCCTCATCAACCGCCTCCTCCGAAACTATGTACACTATAACCTCTACGACCAGGCGGACAAGCTCGTTTCCAAAACGACATTCCCCGAATCTGCCAGCAGCCCCCAATTTGCTCGGTACCACTACTATCTCGGACGGATAAAAGCCGTGCAGCTCAATTACAGTGAGGCCCACACGAACCTTCAGCAAGCGATCCGTCGTGCCGCTCAGCCAAAGACTGCACCCGGTTTCTATCAAGCTGTCCATAAGATATTCATTGTTGTGGAGTTGTTGATGGGCGAGATCCCTGAGCGCAGCCTCTTCCGTCACCCTGTACTTGAGAAGGCTCTCGTGGCGTACTTTGACATCGTAAAAGGTACGTTGTGTAAAGCACAATATCTAAAGACAGTAACTGACATCCTCTCCACCAGCTGTCCGCACAGGCTCACTATCTCAATTCCAAACAACCCTCTCGAAGCACACTGCACAATTCGAAGCGGACAAAACCTACACTCTCATTGTGCGACTGCGCCAGAACGTCATCAAGACCGGTATCCGCCGTCTGTCCCTCTCCTACTCCCGTATCTCCCTGCGCGATATCTGTTTGAAGCTCCACCTCGACTCAGAAGAAGACGCAGAGTACATCGTGGGCAAAGCCATCCGCGACGGTGTCATTGAGGCCAGGATCGTGCACGAGAAAGGGTGGATGGAGTGTACGAGCCAGAAGGATGGGTATGGACCTGAAGTTAGTGAGGCGTTTTCACGTAGAATTGGGTTCTGCTTGCAGCTTCATAATGAGAGCATCAAGGTATCTCGACAGTTTATTTGTTTCTGACCAAGTTGACTGATTGGTGCTTTAGGCCATGAGATACCCCTTGAATGCTCATCGAAAGGAGTTGGCTGCTGCTGAGGGTGCACGCGAACGTGAGAAGGAGCTAGCTAAGGAGATTCAAGGTGGAGAGCTAGACGATGATGCGATGGGCGGCCCTGACGGTTTCTAAATGGTCAAGTATCTCTTGTGTAGATAGCCGTTCTCGCAATGTTCTAAATATCTTTCCCTCTTCTTTCTGGTCGCGGGCTTGCAGATTTTGGTGTATGTAGTCGGTTACTAAGGAACTTGAACATGTTACGTAACTTTTTGGGTGCAAAAATTGGCCGAAGACCAACTCCTTCATGTCATTCTTTACGCGACTTCTACAACGATTCCGTCCTGTAAGAAACTGCGCTAGCTTTGGACGATTACCCTAGACTCACTTTGTTGCTCAAGATACGATATGTGGGACAAGACCTTGTAGGTAGGTATCATCGACGTAACCATCTACCCCACTTCATGCACAAACAGGGAACCGGTTTTACGAGGAAAATAATGCCGCAAACGGTACACTTACTATCTGCTCTTTACTACGAGCTTTACCAACGCATTACTATGCAGGACGGTCAAGACGAACAGTGCAGTACCGGAACCCCGAAGAGGTATGGCAGTACATCGGCGGCGGAAAGAGGCTAGCAAGTGCGTTTCATACCCCTGGTTCTACAGCATAATGTAAGTAACCCCGGCGTAGTTCAATGGTCCTCCTGGCTTTCACATACACGACAACATCCTCCGACGCTCGAGGTACGTATGTATTTACGTCCCTACTACTTCCATTTCAAAAACTGCGCTTTTCAGAAAGAAACGCTGCGTAGACGCTGATTTTGTACTTGTAACACAGGAGCTTGAAATGGACGCAGAGCGTCAACGGCGTGTACAGGCGAACGTGGTATTGATCGAAGCTCGCGACCGGGAGGAACGGGACCAGGTACTCCGACTACAGCAGGAGGCCAACACTGCAAAATCAATTGAATGCCCAGGAGACGTGATTGGAACACATCAGCAAGAGACACGGTATTCGTCGTCGGAGCAACCACGGTCAGAATTGACAGCTGAACACAAGAGTTCACTCCTCAAGATGGGTACCGGTGCGGATACGAATGAGCCCGAGACATGGACACCGCGTACCCGCGCAAGAGGCGGGTAGATGGCACTTGGAAATGATAATATGTGCTCCATTTTTTTTACATGTTCTGCTGGGCGCTACCAGTTTTGTGAGTTTGAAAACATTGGGGTTCCCCGCGTTGTTTTGATCAGGACCGATCAGTTATCTATTGCTCAGGAAATGTAAAATGTAGATGGAATGATATAGAGGCACTGCCATATCAGACCTCTTGTTCCACCGCCAGTCGATTTCACGATATCCTGAGTAGTATTAATGCTGTTGATGGTGTGGACGACCGCAGAGGTTCCATATACGTCGTGGTTGAAAAATATTTATAAAGAAATTCCAGCGCGCATAAATCGAAATCTCTCTTTAAAGGTCCCGAAGTGCCTCACACTATGCACCCTGGTCTCTTCTGCCGTCTCCGAGGCTTCGACTCAGACTTTGCCCAACGAGTTCACCACAGCTAGAAGTACTTTGGGTATCAAAATAGATGTCATATCGTCGAAGTATATAAGTAGACAGTGCGTAGCTGATCAGAAACGAAGCAACTACTCTAGATTCCTCGGGGTCACTCGTTCCTTCGTGTTATTCCTGGGCCCTTCACAGTCGAAGTCGTGCCTGACGGCCTTTGTGTGGCTTGCGAGAGGGCGTTAGGAATCCCTCGAGATCTAGGTCCGTCACTTCAAACCCAACGCTAAATCAACTATTCATTGAACGTCGAATGCTTGAGACATACTACACTTCCTGGACATGTACTTCTTCTGTAGCTGCTCCTCTATTATCTGTAGCTGCTTCCCTATTACAAATGAGTTTGCATCCGGTAAATCGATCGTATGATGATACTAACTTCTTTGACCCTTTGTCGCTAACGTCATGGACTACAGAGAAAAAACCTAGTAAGCGCCTATCCAGCATCTTGCTGTTAGATGAGTCTGACGAAGTCACAGTTGTAAACTCACTTCATAGCGTTTACGAAGGTGGATTTCAGGTCCAGGCCGGGATTCGATGTCACGGTCTCAGGCTGGCGTTGCGTTTCCGTACCAGTACTACTCATTCTTTGTGTGTTGTGGAGAGCTCAGATACTATAGCAAGGGATGTTTGTAGACAGTAGGACAGTAGATGACTTGACTTGTTGAGTATACTAGTTTTTATCATCATGATGATGTGCCCATGGCCATGTGTCTAACATATGCCAAATTCCAATAAATTACCGTAGTACCTACACCATGAATTCTGTAGATCGTAACGTTAACGTTGCATAGCATACTACATAGAATTCAACACCAATTCCTGTGGACCTTAATGTGATAAGCTCTTGCCTTGCCGCATTACCTTGCACACAAATCACAAATCCGAAGGCAAAGATTCAGGGTGGACAGATGCCGGCCTTCTGATTTCTGAGAAATTTTCCTCCACGTTGAAGTTTTCGTGATGTTACATCGGCCCTTCTAGTCTGACTTCCGCGATCGGTTGTTTGCTTACGCCTAGACCCGTGATCCCTCTACGGAGGCAAACTCGAGTAGAGGCGACGCTTGCTCCAAGGTCATGAGAACGAATGGTTACGCGCCAACTTTGAAACCACTAATTATATTGGCACTCTCCAAGATTTCATGCAATATAGACGCTGCATTTACTGTACTCTAACCACGTGGAAATGGCAAACCAATATTCCGGAGAGACACTGAGGGATCCCACACAGTGTTTGTTTCATGGTCCGATGGAAGGGTAGATAAACATGTTCTTTGTATATTGTAGTAAAAGTTACACCGTCGAGCATTATTACCACAGTACTACTCTGGTCACTTTGGGGCGGACTGTGTCAATCATCTGGTCTCCTTTGCGTGGCTTTTGGTCCGTTTTTTTTGGACCCAGTAATTTTGGGATCAATTTTGGGAGTCGCGGCAATTAGAGAGTCTGGGGTCCCTCGTGGCCTGGGTCTAATTGGACTGTATGAGTCCCTTTTACTTAGTCGATTAAACATAACGCACTCTTCCGGTACGGGCCTGAAAATGACGATTAATCAAATTTGGGCTATAAGTACTGGTATTAAGAATGACACACGTAGCTGATCCTAGACCGCCTGGCGTATGTTGGCTAGTGCTGTCAACGATGTTGCTAGACCGCAAAAGTCGACTGAGCCTAATACTAGTAGAATGGCCCCATTGAGACAAGATCTCACCCGACAGCATGAACCACAGTTGATTTCAGATCGTAGCTTTTAGTCTCGCCGAATATTTTGTTGATAACGCCGTCCATTCCTAAAGGTCGAATCAGACGCCCGTGTACGAAATGATCTGTACTAATAATTTATAATAATACATACTTACAAAGAAAATACGTGGGGGTGCAAAATTTCACAAGTGGCTCTGCCGAGCGTCTTTATAAGGGACGGACGGGAAAACATCACGCCGGCGTGTCAATATCACAACGGAAATTCGACGCCTTTCCAACGCCGCAGGCGTGTGTGATGATGTACCAGTCTCTCTCTTGTACGGATGTGACATGAGCCTAAGTTTATCGCGATTTGATCACACGAATCTTGTAACTCCATGAAGTGAAGGAAGTCATTGGTTTCAGATAAAGTTGGATCACTTGACCTCCGGTGACAACGATGGAGGACAGACTTTCTCAGAGTTCGGGAATAAGGTCTTCGTATGGGGTTATAAGCCATTCTTATGGGATAACGGGCAACCCAGGGCCTTGAGATTGAGTACTGAGCGCTTGTGCTCAAAGCGCTTATGCTCAAGGGCGCTCAATAGCTTGGGGCACATGAAACGCCACTGAGGGGAGTTGCTATATGCTGTCTGTTTTCAAGAAGTTTTTCGACCAGAGACAAGAAACGAGGCACTGTTGGTGTGATTCATTTTGGTTTTGTTGGCTTCTGTGGCTTCTGTGCTGTAGTAGAAGATGAAAGGGGAGTGACTCTTCCCCGCGGCCGCCCGCTGTCAAGTATGATGAGTTATGATCAACCTGAACCAGAAGATCTGTAACGAATCTAACCTAAAAGACTGGGGGAGGTTGGTTTCGAGGTCATCGTCCATATCTTCACTGGCAGGTCTGTTGACTAATTCGGGACTGTGAGGAGGCGATGAGGGTTCCTCGATTTTCACCACATCTTCATTCTTCTCAACAGATGTTGCGCTGTGTGCGTGACAATGAGAACAACGTACAACACTTCTTTGATGACAGCAACGCACTATGTATCGACCATCGGATCCTCAGCTGGCCTTTGGTTTTCCTCGTTGGCCATGCAGGAGAAAGTAGTACAAGGAAAACCCCGATTTATAGATCATTTCGGGCCGAGCGAACACCAGACAACGAGCTAAAATAGCAATCGTCTCTGGATTCGAAGTGTGTCCGGTCACATCATGACCGGATGAACGCCAACAACACCACGTATACCTCCACGAAATCGTCTGATCGATCCGTGATTATAACTATGTGACAAAAAGGCCTGAGAATACTTTATATATAGCAAGAGCAAGATACACACCTCATGTGAAATGTTCGATTGTGTATAGCACTGTCGGGTTGACAACATAAAAAGGTAGTGTGTGTGATTGTCCACAGCATTCGACTCGGGTGGGCACAGCTCGGGTGGGGAAGGTGTCCGTGTGATACTCGGTTACGCGACCGCGTATCTGTAGTACGTCGGAACCTCGCCACTATCTGAGGCAATGCATTACATCTGGATTAACTAGTAAGCTCTGTGCTGCTCTGTCACGGCAGTGCGCGCGGCAGTTGGACAGTGTGCCTGTAGAAAGCTGTGACATTTCAAAACACATACTTACTTAAAGTCCATGACCTTGAAGCACTCGTCTAATACTTTCCCAGTCACCTACCGTTGAATGTACTCTTGAGCCATGGAAAAACATATCTCACCATCATCTATCACAAGCTCTCTATTCAACACCGGTTCTATCCGACCCACAACTTCTAAGCATACGGGTAGATATGGCAAAACTGCTGAGTACGCTAGTCTTTCCGATTATTTTGCTCTCGTTATTGAATATTGACCGGATATGCTTTTTCCACCTTCAGAGTCAATCCTCGGAATCTCTCCATCGATCCCGGAATGTTTTTTTCCTCCGGTAAACCTGTGTAATTATAATTCAGACCGTATTTCATACTTCGGTAGGCTAAGATTATTTTTAGCGATTATTTGCCTCTGCAGTGGTCGGTCCATATTCACCCAGAAGGACAATTGTATTTCTTCAAGAACGGAACAATTCGTGTTGTCACCGAGGCCTATATATACAACCCGCAAGTGATGGAGAAAGTCGAACATTGGATCAAAGTAGTGGAAAATCTTCTGCCACAGAAGCAAATCACCCTTTCAGACAATGTCGAACTCTTCATTCAAATCGACGACAATGATTGTTTCTACTATTTCGTTGATCATCTTTCGCATACGGAATTTTGGATGGACACTCTTGAAACAGATCAAATGGGCATTGATCCGGTTTCCTCTCCAACTCACCTCAGTTCGTTACCTTTTTCTCATTCACTCTATGTGACTTACAGCTAGATGTGGCAGGACTGGCTCTACGAGAACTGTACTGGATTCACGTGGAGTATTTCCCGACTCATTTGGAAAACTTGGCACCTCGCGTCCTCGACGAGTTGACCAGCGTCTTCTCACATGGACTAGCCGGTATCTAGATTCTTTACACTCTCATAAAGGTTTAGACTAAACCCACCTTAGATCAAATGACGTCCAGAAATTCCACATTCCCATATGATGCACGAGAATGTTCCAAATTCTTGAAGCTCCTGAGATCATTCAAAGGTAAAAATCTGTAGAGAGGAAATGTCTTCACAATTTACACCGTATCACAGGTCCATCGCAAGATGAATATGCAAGATGCGTCATTGGTAAGTGACTCCCATGCAGCATGAATCATTGATACCGACCTATGTGAAACCACAGCACGACTGTGGCAACTTGTCTGTAAGTTATCCTCTTTCATTGTCGCTATAGAACGGGTGATCTGAGTAATTCAGTTAAAAATAGATTTGAAACACATTACGGCGAACAGGGTGCACGGCTGTGTCGCGATCAGCCCATTCTCGTTGACACTGCACGAGAAAGTCGCTTACTCCACATACTTACATCCCTAGTGTCATTCAAGACCTCAGACGCCTACGTTTCTCGTTTAAATGACATCTACGTCGATCACCTTGTTTATGCTCATCAATGGCAGCAGTTCATGGAGCAATGCCATAGAGAGTGGAGGTCTTACTTGAATCTTGTGAGTCCTCATTTCTATGCAGTGACACGGATCGTTTAATTAACGATTATTTCTTTAGACATTATTGGCGCCAATGTAAGTCGGTATCTGATGTGATGAAGCACCTCTAGAAGCTGAACAACCCCCAGATGCTGTCTTTTGTTCCTTTTTATGCCTACACTCCGCATCTTGTCTGTGTTCTCCGCATCATGTCTAGGCGTTAGTTTGATCTCTTCGATTCTTCTGCTTCATCGCCATGAGACTCTGAAGAATGCAACAGCAAATGACGCAGTAGGTGTCCCATATGTACCATTGGACGTTACTAATATCTCCTGCAGTTAATCTATCTTAATGCTGTGCGATCCGATAGGTTTAAATTCCAATGGGTCGCCCTTGTCTACGCCTTCCCAAAAACATTCTTCTTATGGGGAGTCATCGGTTATATATCTAATTGCTTTGTGGCGGCATCCGTCCTCGCCGTAGGAAATGTGGGATGGCTGCCTTACTTTTTGGCGCTTGTGGGCGTTTGCCTCCTTGCCATTGTGGTCTTCCAAGATATTACTACATCTGGGAACAAAATTTTGCGGATTCCTACTCTCAAGTGGTATCAAGTCCAAGAGTATGAGTCTCTGCCAGTATGAGCTGATCCGAATTTCACGATCATCGTCTCTGCGAATGAACTGGGTAATCCCTCTTGATGATAGTTCTCGGGAAAAGACTTAGGGGAGATGGGAGTTTCATCCTTGGTTGGTTGGTGTATTAACTCGTTTATCCTCTTTGTACTATCTACACTAGACTTCCATTATACATTATTCCGTTCTCGGTAATCATAGACCAAGGTGAGAACATCCTGTACGAGTAACATCTGACATAATGATCAGAGGTGTTGTCTACACTCTCTTACACATAAATTTCTTGTAAACCACTTCTTTACCCCACTCTTAATGTAATTACTCAATAAATTCAGAACCAGAGGAATCTGAGTGCCAGCCTCATCATATACCAAAACATGGCCATCCAAAGGGCTCGAAAGACAAACCTCGACCTTTAGGTGCTCCTTGACGTGGACGCCCACCAAAGAATGCCAAAATAACAATCAGTAATGATATAGCACATGGTAAGTCTGTGATACAATTGCTGATGTGCATTTGTCTTCTCACACAACTTTCTGTGACAGATCCACAGAATAACTACATGTCCAAAGACGGATACAGCTTTGACAATGACTATAGCTCAGATTTCATGCGAGAAATTGATCGAGTTGAGCAAGAAGGAGCGGCACAAGCTCAGAGAAGTACGTGAAGATAGTACTGCTTGAAATCACTATCGACATTTTCCTCAGACAGTAAAACAACTTCCTCACAGCAAGAACTACCCTCACACTCTAAATCCTCGTTATTCTCAGAAATCTTCCCTCTTTCTTTTTTTCTTCTTTCTTTTCTCCGCTCAGATACCCAGCACAGTGGTGGGTAAACCCTCGACAGACCATGTGTCGTCGACTACATAGACCTTTTGCGCATGCGTAAATTGGCTCCTGTTTGAGTCACAACTGAACGCGTTAAACACCAACTACCCCCCAGAGGCGATCCACGACTGAGATGATGTGCACAGCTTACTGAAGATTCATATGGGCCGCCTTTCGGTCGACGTCGACATGCCTAAATTCGTGATTGCTAACACTGTCGGGGAGGACAAATAAACTACCCTCTTCCCTACTCACACCCCTCAGCCATTATCCAAGCTATACATCCAAGCGTCTCCCGCCCTTGTCACCTCTCCGATTCCACTCAACCTTTGCCCACTCTCAATCTTTAGGGGCAGCGACCTATGCCTCCAGGCCGATACCATAGGCGCATTTTCAATTCACGCCTGAGGCAGGCCGGTTCTGAGACGCCTCTGCCGCTGGCCGGGGGATTAAAATTGCCTGATGTACTGGAGAAGTTGTTTAAAACGAGAATTGATGGAGTTGATGTTGGTTTCGTTCGAAAGGATGGATCCCTGGATGTCGAGCATGTATACTCAATCCAATGGGATTTTGACGGCTATGGGTGTCTCTCATCTCCTTAGACATATATAAGCTATCACATCACTTTGTTTGGTTATAGCACTGCACTCCACATGCAAAGCATGTGGAAGACTTTCAGTAATATATATTTGGAGCCATAGCCAAATGTAGTGAGGTTATGGTGGAGACTGAGTACAGTATACATATATAGAGCCTTAACCAAACAAAGTGAGGTTAAGGTGGAGACTGCGTATGGGAGGGGGTTTGGGTTGGTAATACATATTTGGAACTATAACTGAACATAGTGAGGTTATGGTGGAGATTGAGTATTTGATGCGTATATAGAGCTCTAACTGAACAAAGTGAGGTTAGGGTGGAGACTGTGTATAAGGGGTTTTTTGTGCATGAGGTTATGATGAAGACTGAGTATATCAAGACATATATAAGCTATCACCTCACTTTGTTTGGTTATGGCACTCTACCTCATGTGCTTTGCACATGGAAGACTTTCAGTAATACATATTTGGAGCCATAACCAAACGTAGTGAGGTTATGGTAGAAACTGAGGACATGAAGACATAAATACAATATACATATATGGAGCCTGAACTGAACGAAGTGAGGTTAAGGTGGAGACTGCGTATGGGGGGGTTTGGGGGCAAAGCCCCCAACGAGTTATAAGATTCGTGCCGAAGGCA